>JAHZNI010000183.1:0-10765 GCA_027744415.1 Seira ritae
CAATGCACAATGTTCGTACGTTTTTTGCCTTCATTTTGTACCTCGTGTTCATTGAAATCTCTTATTCTTTTAATAAATACTGATGTGGTTACCATCACATCTTTTGTTTTCAAGAATGCATGTATTGTCTTCTACGCAGAGGAACTACAATATTATGTAAGACACAGAGAAGTGAAATAAAAATAATGTTTTTCATCGACGTCAACTTTTTTAATTATTTGTATTTTTAGAAAAGCATATACTTCTCCTGGAGGACAGTCGTCGGCTAGGACGATGGCTAGACCAAAGACTCCCAAAATGACAACAATGAGTTTCATGATGTTTGGTAAGTCACGTTAACCCAAAAAGAATTTCAAATCGATCATATTTTCCAAATTACTACATGTCAACAATCAACAACTTTTTATTCAAACTTTCAACATTTCCCCGAATCAAAATTATTTTATTTTAAATACATAATTATATTAGGTATTCACAACTCTTAAATATTCTTCTTGAGTGCTTCTTGGAGGTACGGATTAAATGTGGTTGGCCTCGATACTTCTGCTAGCTGGCATGGGTTCCAGCAGACCTTGTGCAATCGGCTTCATTGGAACCTTGACCATTGTCATCAAAAAGGTTGGATTAGGCAAACGCATGTAAATGATTTTACATAGATTGCACATAACTCAATCAATCCACTTGAAAGGCAAATGTTTATTTTTGCTCATTATACCGTCGGGCAAATGTATTCTGGAGAAATGCCTGAAAAAAGTAATGTTATCGATAAAGATCTTATCACTCAAGTACATACTTTTGCTGGAATTCAGAGAGGTAAGTTAATGTTGATATTTTTTACTCGAGTTTCAGCCACCGAGCCAATCTGAACCTGGATATCCTGGACAACTCACCTCATCGTTGGCACATGAGCAAACCTATCAAAACATAACCAAATAACCAATGACATTAATTATGTGAATATGGATGGACAGAATTAATTGGGTTAAGAGCTTTCAAAGGAATTTTTTTGCTTACTGCGTTGGCTTTATCGGACCAGTCTTGGCAGACACTGTCTCCATCGCAGACTCAAAAAATTCGGGGATGCAGCTTCCAGTTCTATGGTGCAGGCGAACTGGAATGGAAATATTTTGAATACAAAAATCCAATTCTGAAGATATTTGTTAAAAAATTAATAATGTATCAACTTACCCCTGGTCATGGAGTGGTGGTAGTGGAAGGGCAGTTTTGCTCATTGCTCCACAGTCATTGTTTCCATCACAAACATATCGGGATGGAATGAAGAGTCTATTGCGTCGGGAGTAAAGACAAAGCAAGTGACTAAAATTAAAATTCAATCATTTCATGCGCCATATTTCACCATCATGGAAGAGTATAATTAATTAACCGAATTGAAAGTGGTCATTACTGAAAAACGGACAAGGAATTGTAAAATGGCAAATGAGCTGCATGATTAACGATTTTTGATTAGCCAGGTGAACCTACAATGATGCCCAAAACGCTTACGAAGCCGAAATCGTCAATTTTCCAAATATGCAGATGTTAAATTTTTTAAAGGAGAATTTCGTGTATATTATTTCAATCACTGTTTATTTCAACTCTCAACATCTCTCCAATTAAAATTATTTAAATAAATAAATTAGCTATTCACAACTCTTAAAACTTCTTTGACTTTGAGTGCTTCTTGGAGGTACGGATTGGATGTGGTCGGACGCGGTACTTCTTGCTGGCATGAGTTCCAGCCGACCTTGTGCAATTGGCTTCATCAGAACCTTGAAAGTTGTGTTTAAAAAAGTTTGATTATGGATGAGCATAATATATGATTTTACATTGTCTGTCAATTGAAAGTATGTCAATTCAATTCTGTCAATTCTGTCAATTCAAGTATGTCGTCTACATACTTGAAAGCAGACGGGAAATGTTTATTTATGCTCATTAAAACTTACCGTCGGGACAATCCCAGATACCGTCAGGGTCGCAAATGTATTCTGGAGGAATGCCTGCAAAAATATTATAAATTGATAAGGATCTTTTCATTCAAGTACATACTCGAGCTGGAATTCAGGTAGGTAGGTTAGTTAATGTTGTGTATTTTTCTTTGGACTTACAGCCACCGGGCCTATCTGAACCTGGAGGTCTTGGACATCTCATTTCATCATCAGCACATGGACAAGCCTGTCAAAAAATAACCAATGATATTAATTGAGTAAAGAGATTCATATAATTAATTAGGTTAAGAGGTTTAGGAAAATTTTATACTGACTTCTTCGGTTTCATCGGACCAGTCTCCACAGTCGTTGTCACCATCGCAAACCCATGATTCGGGGAGGCATCTTCCAGTTCCGGGGCAGACGAACTGGGCACATTTTAAATGCAAAATCAAAATTTGAAAATATGCAATGCATATATTTTTTGAAAAAATCCCTGTCTCAGCTTACCCCAGGGCATGGCGTAGTGGTGGTAGAAGGACAGTTTTGTTCATCGCTCATGTCTCCGCAGTCATTGTCTCCATCACAAACCCATGAGGATGGAATGCAACGTCCGGTGTTGGGGCAAGTGAACTGAAATTGGAAAATCATAATTTCATGAGCAATCGTCAACCAATTAGAAAAGAAAAACGATATGATCAAATTGAAATCCGCTTCTGTTATATTTTGGAAAAGAAATATTTAGCTGTTTACCCCTGGGCATGGTGTGGTGGTGGTAGATGGGCAGTTTTGTTCATCGCTCATATCTCCGCAATCGTTATCTCCGTCACAAACCCATGAAGATGGGATGCAGCGCCCGCTTGGACATTGGAACTAATCATGATTGAAATAGAGATATAAAAATAAATTCGCACACGCTGTTTTTGTGTAATTAATTATTCAATTAGAATGAAATTAGGGTATTCGCTTATTACCCCAGGGCATGGAGTGGTGGTAGTGGAAGGACAATTTTCTTCATCGCTCATGTCTCCGCAGTCGTTGTCTCCATCACAAACCCATGAGGAGGGGATGCAACGTCCAGTGTTTTGGCAGGTGAACTGTTGTAAAAACAAACATGTAGTCATAAAGTAAACTTAGTCACTGCTTAATTTGAGCTAATAAAAATTTTCTTACTCCTGGGCATGGAGTGGTCGTCGTTGGGGGACATCCTACTTCATCACTTCCTCCGATACAATCAGCAATTCCTGTTTCATACAATCCTCAAAAATTATTAAAAAGTTCCATGAAAGAATTTTTTCCATTGCATCTCAGCTTACCATCACATTTGCGATTTTCAGGAATGCAGACGCCGCTTTCAACGCAAAGGAACTAAAAATAATGGTAAAAAGTTGTTTTAAAAATGACTATTCCTCTGATAAATGACCTTATTATTTCAGAAAGAATTACTTCGCCAGGTGGGCAATCCTGGGCGAGGGCGAGACCAACTAGTCCCAAAAAGACGATGAGCTTCATGATTTTTTTAATGTATTTGAACAACTTCTCGATCAATATCCTCCACTGCCAAAGCTTGATTAACTCATTAGTTAATTTTCAATCCCCTTTTATATAATCTCGGAAGAGATGTTATCTCTAAACTTGATCTGTAGTCATGTCCAGAACGGAGACCTTGAATCCTGCTTATCATCCGTGAAAAACCAGGGCAGGATGAATACATTAAAACGAATTCCACTTGCTTCAAGCATTTTTGATTCCTCCGATCAGAATAACTTTTTTGCCTTGCTATCATTTCTGGTTTGATGATATTTATTTATTGATACTACTTTCGAGAGACAAGCTTAATTAAATGACTGTACCTTTTGATGACAAAAAGGAATAAAAATAATCATTCATGC
Source organism: Seira ritae (assembly GCA_027744415.1). Lineage (NCBI taxonomy): Eukaryota > Metazoa > Arthropoda > Collembola > Entomobryomorpha > Entomobryidae > Seira > Seira ritae. The sequence continues at coordinate 3,818 of JAHZNI010000183.1, forward strand.
CTTGTGATTATTTTGATGACTTGGCTTGTGGCAAATATTGCTGTACTGCACTGCCATGTCTGATCTGATCCTCCAAGAGAACATCATGGACGCGTGTCCCCAGACGGAAAAAGACAATGACATTAGATTAAAAACTCGCTGATTCTCTGATATTCAACATGATTGATTGAAAAGTATAATATTATGATGTGATGTGAAGTGAGCAATGCCAAATAATTTTCTCGTGCTTATTGAATCTCATTTTATGTTGATTTTGTGTACATAGACATAATTATAATAAGTGCGAGTAGAAAGTTTTTTGTAGGTCATATTTAAATTCTGTTCTATTACAAATGCTGAGGACAACAACAGTTCTGGTTACACCATGCAACAATACTCAAGAGGTGTTTATGTACTTGAATAAATTCTTTTGAAGTGTGAATGACATCATCAAAGATCACGAAAATTTTTGTATGAATTTAATATTTTTTTCTGTTATTCATTATTCACATAGTAAGATTCGCATGTACCTATATTAATTACTAATTACAGCAGCAAATTATTTTAGATTCTACATTCGCTTTTTGCTGTTTAGCTTACTGATGTGCAACTTGTTTCGAAGAAAAACTGAAAGATATACTGGCCATGATCGAGTTTAATTTACTGTAGTGATGACAAAGATGGCAAGTTCTTGTATTTTTGGGGTAAATGTGAGGCATATTATAGTCGATGAATGTTTTATTTGTCATTGCCTGTTGCTACGGAGGTTGGTGATGGTGTTCGTAAGATTTTGCGAATGTTGCAAATGCAAGTCCGAACTAGTTCAGAAATTTTGGCACCGTTATAGTCAATTGAAGTAGTTAATAATGCTCATTGATAATAATGTTCCATGGTTCGAATTTACTCATGTCCAAGATTGTAAATCTTAGAATCCCTTATTAAATCAAATAGCTGAAAAGTTAATCTGTTAAAAGGCTGAGAATCCTCTACTTTAATTATGCTTTTTTAGACTTTATTTTATTTTCCCTTAAATACTTAAGTTACTTTTCGTGTATGGGCAAATGCATCGACTTTATTTTCAGTACTTCTTTTCTTTTTTCGATCTATAAGAGATTCGAGACTTCTGTTTTTGATCAAGGGTTTGTTGAAGGTCTTTCAAATAAGCCACTTTCATGATTTTCTGAATGTTGTTATTCCGAACAGTTTCGGGACGGTAACGATCCTTGCTGAAGTCGTGAATGTTCATGGGCTGAGTGCAATTTTCTTCATCGGAACCTTGAATGGAGGACATTAAAATCATACTTAGGTCTTTATCTCCTTCGAAACTTTTCAGGTTTAGCATTACAGTCATTTACCATCGGGGCAATCCCAGATACCATCTTCATCACAGATATATTCAGGAGGAATGCCTTAAAACAGGAAGGATATATTATTTTATTGTTAAATCAGTCTAAACGACTAATTAACAACAAGATTTTAATTTTTACTCACATCCCCCGGGCCTATCTGAACCTGGAGGTTTTGGACATCTCATTTCGTCATCAGCACATGGACAAGCCTATTCAAATGAATACCATCTTCATCACAGATATATTCAGGAGGAATACCTTAAAACAGGAAGGATATATTACTTTATTGTTAAATCAGTCTAAACGACTAATTAACAACAAGATTTTAATTTTTACTTACATCCCCCGGGCCTATCTGAACCTGGAGGTTTTGGACATCTCATTTCGTCATCGGCACATGGACAAGCCTATTCAAATGAAAATACATAATTCATTTAAACCTTTCTCTACAGTTGTCAAGCATACTTTTTAACTTTCCGTATTTACCTCTTCAGAGTCTTCTCCGTCTTCACAGTCACCCCAACCGTCACATTCTAGAGTACAGAAAATTCCTTGTAAAAATATTGATAAGCCTCTGCAGAACTTGGTTCAGAAATGATTTCCACTTTTAGACTTACGCCAGTTTCCTGGAATGCAGGAGCCATCGTTGCACTTGAACTGGAACAAAAATCGATGTAAAAATATTGATAAGCCTCTGCAGAACTTGGTTCAGAAATGATTTCCACTTTTAGACTTACGCCAGTTTCCTGGAATGCAGGAGCCATCGTTGCACTTGAACTGGAACCAAAATCGAAAAAGGTTAAAAGTGGAAAATTCTAAGCGATGCATCAGTCATCAAAAAAAAGCTAATTCTCATATTACCCCTGAGCAAACAGTCGTTGGACAGTTTTGCTCATCACTGCCATCCCCACAATCGTTATCTGAAAATATATTTATTGTCCACATATTTTATTGCTGGGACGAAGCTACACATGTGTGTAAAGATGTTTTATTAAATTATTTTACTAACCACCATCACAAAGCCATCTATCTGGAATGCAACGTCCGGTGTTAGGACACTCAAACTATTTTCAAAATGAAAAATCTTTTCTTTAATCCTTTATTTTATTTAATAGAATTTTATGTAATCTTTATGTTACTTGTAAAATTTTTGCATCAAAATTACTTCGTTCGAATCACATTTCTGGGCGAGCGCCACACCAAGAATTCCCAACAAAATAAAAACTTTCATGATTAAGATTTGAATTTGAACCTTTTTTAGTTAAATCGTTAATAGATTAAAATGAAGAGGGTGCCAATATAGAGTTGCTTTTATATATTCGGTTTGATTAAATTATTGTACCTGCAAAGCTCAGTTCTTAAGCGTGCTCATCTCATGGATTATCGGCCTTGATTTATCTTGGCAGAAAAAACAGAAGGTTGATACATGCTTCAGGGCGAATTTTAAAATATCTTTATAAATTACTTGTAAAATTTTTTCATCAAAATTACTTCGTTCGAATCACATTTCTGGGCGAGCGCCACACCAAGAATTCCCAACAAAATAAAAACTTTCATGATTAAGATTTGAATTTGAACCTTTTTTTGGTTAAATCGTTAATAGATGAAAATGAAGAGGGTGTCAATATAGTTGCTTTTATATATTCGGTTTGATTAAATTATTGTACCTCGCAAAGCTCAGATCTTAAGCGTGTTCATCTCATGGATTATCGGCCTTGATTTATCTTGGCAGAAAAAACAGAAGGTTGATACATGCTTCAGGGCGAATTTTAAAATATCTTTATAATATGCAATGCAGCAAATAATAATTAATTCATGATGGGATCATTCGCTCATATCATTGCAATTCTGACTTGACTTCATCCTCTTGTTTTGTATTTAGGTCAATATCAGAATATAAGGTGATGGTAATCCTAGTTATTGCATAACTGCTTCAAGCCCGATTTTGACGGATGAACTATAAAAGTTGAGAGCATTTTTCTAGACAGGTAAATCCTTCCGTAAATTTTTTGCCGGCGAATATAAATACTCGTTACCGCAATTGTACTCGATTGAGTCGAGGCAAGTCAGGTATTTTTTATCTCGTTGGATTGGCAGATTTAATCATCGATCAAAGTGACTGACTTCCAGTGATAACGCTGATATAGCTAAATTATTTTATTATTGTTATTAGTCCGGCTGTTTAAAATGATGTGATATGACTAATTCGGAAATTTTTAAAGTAAACAATGAATGTGCTTCATTTTCCTCTTCAGATATCACAAATCAGTAAAATCATTGCGCATGCCAGTTTATATTTATGTTATTCCTAGGAAGCCTTTCATGTCTATCCCTTTCTATTTCTCCATTCTTCATTCTCCAGTGCCTGAAAGCGCTCATTTCATTAAATGGTAGTCAAGTATGATGGATGCTGAATAATATGGTGATACCAGAAATTCAATACATTCTGCATAATATAAGTAATGAAAGATGTCATTTTATTGCTCATTTGTAGTTTTAGAGTAGGATTTCTTATAGGCGCGTGAAGGTTTGAGACATGATGCAAGCAAAAGAGAAAGCCAATTTTAACTGAATCATAAAATGTTCATCGGCTGGTAAAAGTCTCTTTTTTAATTAAGCAGTGTTCAGCAAATTATTATTCCAGCATTTATCAGTCTCCGTAGTAATTTTTACTGATTTTGTGTGCATGGTAAGTTGAACCGATTCTCTTCATTGCATCGGTAGTCAAGTCAATTCTAAGTTACACTACAAAGATCAGAGTTCAGGGGCAACCTTCCGCGTAGTAAGTTTTTCCATCCGCAATGGATTGCTTTGGTCAACAAATCAGTCTTATGGACTCGAACATACAATAAAAAACAAGACTCATTCTCAGCAACTCCGCTCCTCACTACCAGGAAGCATGAAACCAAGGAGATATACAGTCCTCTTACCATCAGTCTTATGGACTCGAACATACAATAAAAAACAAGACTCATTCTCAGCAACTCCGCTCCTCACTACCAGGAAGCATGAAACCAAGGAGATATACAGTCTTCTTACCATTTGCCTCCCTGAGAACTACAGCTAGCGACTTTTCTCACCGCAGGCAGTGAGTCCGACTAGCAGCTATTTTGTTTACAAGCAAAGCATTAGCATTGCTTTTCATAAACAAGCGTACACTCGTAATCCCATCATCACTATCACTCATCAAATCAATCTTCATCACAACATTCATGCTACCTTCCTTTGAGGTTATTTTGAAATGAAATAATCTAACTTCAGGTTTCACAGGACATGTTCTCCTGCTAAACATTAATATACTTACTAGACTTTTTTGTTCTTNCAGGACATGTTCTCCTGCCAAACATTAATATACTTACTAGACTTTTTTGTTCTTTTAAATATTTCAATGTGGCTGCTACCATGGAGCTTAAGTATAATTTTCAGTAATGTGACTAAGGACAAAAATGTAAATCAATTATAAAAATTAAGGTATAAAAAGGTAAGACCACCATCAACACAGATCAAACTTTCATTCCTTTATGTCAGAAAAGAGGGGAGTTGTGCAGTGCAATGATTCTTCGTAATTGCATCATCCAGTTTTAGAACAAAATGAACTACAATGTAGCATTATGTATGCACATATTACATGTACTATAATTGATACTTTTGAAATACACCCTAAATTGGTTAGCTTGTGTCAAAGAGAATCAATGCCTGAAATAGAGATTTCCTTCTTTTGGCAACAAAATTAAATTAACATTCTAATGCAAAAATGTTAAGTTAAGACTTTCTTGTTTTTAAAGTATCTAAATATTGACCTTCTGATCCCCAAAACAACTTTTGGGAGATAAATCATAGCTGCCCAATTCAGCAAACATGATATGTATCATTTTTAAGCCCTTTGATACGATTTATAACTGTCATTGCCATTACTATTAACGTATTAACACGGTATAGAAGATGAGAATCTTCTACAGTGCTATTAACAATCAACTTTCCTCACATTTCACATCATCATTCTGTATCATCGCATCACAATTTACATTTCCATACAAAACCAGAATCTGCTTGCATTCGGAATGCCAGCTTTCCGAAAACTCAATCAGCAAGTTTTCTCAGCGAAGCTACATGGTGCCTCCGTCGCGTCATCAGGCGCGTGGGCGATGGTGGAACTGTCCAATTGAGCATGTAAGTGTCTCAATTGACGATACCCTTTGGTGGATTGAAGGCCAAATAAAATATTCAGTTCTCATGTTTCCCGTTTCCATAGAGATATAGACTAGTCTGTTTCTTACACAATTTTCAGGGGAACCACTTCTAATGCCTCGATTTGAACGCTTTCATTATCATTCTTCAATTATTATTAAATTACTGCAGACATTCTCAATCTCAACTTTAAAATAAATTAAGATTAAGGTGGTGTTAAAAGTAGTTTGTAATTTTGGTAAATGGCAATGCCCCGTAAGTTTATGCAGAAAGCAATAATTTTTAAAGATATTTGCGTTGCTTGTAATAAACCAGCAATGTTCTTAAAGAAAATTTTTTAACTCACAACAATAAAATAACCACGAACTATAATTTAATGTACTTTCTTTCCTTTGATGTTCATCTATAAGCTTTGAGGTCCATTGTGTCCCGTGCATACCCAAAGAGATGAATTCGCACGTCACCCCAAACGAATTGCGGTTTGTGAATTGCATCTTGCATCATAATAATAACAAACACATGAACATGTTCTACATTCAATAGCTCAGCAGCTGTCAAGCCAAGCAAGCCTCGTAAATCAAAATTGTTTCACGGAATTTTAAAAGACTTATACTTTAGTTTTAGTAAATTGTGGAGGGGCTTGATTCTGTTGGAAATCATTTATTGTGTGTAAAAAATCAAAAGTTTGAAGTTGAAACAGATAAAAGTGATGATGGTGTTCCAAGGAAGGGTTCAAGCTGTAGTTTTAGCCGCAGGACGTGGCTCACGAATGACACAGCTTATTGGGAACACTATCCCAAAATGCCTCGTTCCAGTTTGTGGCAATCCCCTGATCTAACTATCCCCTGAAGTCGTTATTGAATGCTGGGTTCCGGGGGAAAGGTATGTCGCTATAGTAAATTTAAAATGACCAACCATTGTGCATAATTTATGTTGGCAGTTGACATAATGGCATAATGACAACTGGTGTCGGATCTTGGCCTCACAGTAGTCAGCACTAAATGTTAAATACTTTTGGTTTTGCTTGCAGATATTTTAGTAATCATCCAAGAAAGGGAGGATGTCAAGAGGACCTTAATTAACGTCGCAGATAAGTTAGGACTTACCAGCATTGAGATTTTAGCTGTGCCGGAGGACTCGGAGGATTTCGGTACAGCTGAGTCGTTGCGCATTGCTTTGAACTCGAAGAAAATTACAGTGAGTCACTTTCATTGATCGCAATTCAAATCCAGTATTGTAACAAAATGATATTGATATAGCAATAATTTGTTATGTAATGAGAATTCCTTCTTTGAGCATTGTTGTGTTTTTCTGATTATTAATTGCAGAGGGACACGTTACTCATATCATGCGACACAATCGTTGATATCCCTCTTCGTGATATGTTTGATTTTAATGAAGTTAAAGAATCAGATCTAAGCGCCTTGTTTTT
>JAHZNI010000184.1:0-27641 GCA_027744415.1 Seira ritae
AACCTTAAAAAAGTAAAATTGAATTTTGCAACAAGAAAATCGGACGAGGTTATCCTTATCTCATGATAACAAAGTTATGTCGTTTCTTGCTTACTTAAACTATTTTCCTTGTCGTGAGACAATAACTAGTTTTCTTGTTTAAAAATCGACCACCTACGCATCTTTGTAAAGTAATTGTTTCGACGGTCTTCACACCCGCATCCCGATCATCAAACTGTAGCGCCATTTTGAATAAAGAAAATTTGAACGACTTCTTCGAATTCATTTGACCTACAACTTGTAGGCTACAAGACACAGACATGGTTAATAGTGACCACGATGAATTTCCGCCAAACTTGCGACAATAGTATGTATGCTTTCATTCTCTAGTAATGAATCATGATTTACTACGCAAGCCTTATCTTTCGAGCAAAAAGAAATAGAACGTATCATTTACCAAGCGCATTGCTATTGCTGTATCACAGGCACTTCCCTACCATCATGAAATCTGTCAAGTTTCAATTTTCATTATTAGAGATTAGAGAGCCCCTTCGTCTTAAATCGCGTCATTGAAACTTCTCTCGTTACATTGAAAAACCACATGAGTGTCGCTTCCGACGTGGGAAATGTCATTGAAATTTTTATAAAAATTATTTCGATCTTATATTCTTTCTTTCTATTTATACCCTTTGCGGAAAGACGAAATAAGAACACATAGTGTTTAAAATACACCCCTTTTTTGTAAAACGCGATAAACTCCTTCACCATCTTTTGAGTAAATTAAAGACTCCCTACAGGAACAGGAACGAGCTAAATTAAAAGGCGGATCGACATCGAATGAATCACGACTCGCCACCACCAATCATTTAAAATGGTGGGTTTGAAGGCGCGTAAGTCGGTGTATTCTTGTGTATACATGGCTAATGGCAATGATGACAGGGTAAAATAGTCAAAAATAACTGTTTTTATTGCGAGTGTAAAGAAAGACATAATTTACTTGTAGACAAAAAGATTTCCCCTTTAGGCTTTGCTCTCCTCGAAATTTTTCAGCAAAAAATGGAAACTTGAGGTCAAAAATCGACGAAATGAAAAGTGACTGTCCATAATACATGACTTCAGCTTGTGCATCAATCTTCGAAGATATGAGTGAAATTGGGGGTTGGATTGTTCATTGTATCACTTCAAGAACCATCTCATGATGACTAATATATATGTACACTAGCTTCATTTAATAAACTGCTGCAAGCAGCAACTTATTTCTAGTTTCTTTATGAATTTCGATCGTCAATAAATGTCAGAATCACGCGTGTTCGCCGTAGCTTTAATCTTAAACGTTTACCTGTTTATTGAGCAAAACGAGCAACGCGATGCGATGAGTAATAGCAAAACAGGCAATAATTTTGCAACTAGCTTACGCATAATGTGTTAGGTAGGGATCCAGCGTCTGAACAGAGCATATTTTGAAAAAAGGATATGCAACAGTATTGAAAATGAATTTGAATCAATACAAATCAATGCAATGAAAATTTTGCAGTTTATTTTCTTCCTCCTTTACTTACAATAAAACGTGGAAAGGAAAGTGTAAGAATCGAGCTGTGATAAAACTCGAAAGTCAAACAATTTGTTTCAATTTCAATACATTTTTATTCGTCCTTTACAGGAAGATAAAAGCTCCGAACATCTGCAGCTGAATTTTAAAGTTATTGGTCAGTCATTGATGTTATTGTGAATCATATTGTTAAGTTACTTCCGCTCCTGGCACGTTTTTTACATGATTTATGCCCTGCCCATACGAATTAATTTAAACTGAAGTCTGCTCCTCTGTTTAAAAAGGATCCTAAGCGATCAATAATAAGTACTCATTAATTTATCGACATGAACGCGCATCTTGACAAGATGCATGGCTGGAATTCGATAGGCAATGTATTATATTTTGCGGATCCTCTATTCAACAAAAAGTTTGTTAAAATTATCCAAATGCTGGCACTGACTCTCCTTGCTCAAGGTCGCATCATGTCTCATCCAGTTAAATTAGCGTAGCTTTGTCTTTTCTGTAAAGCAAGATTTGAGCATGGCCACAAAGAAGTGACACTTCAGTCCCTTCATCAGTTTCTTCCATTCACATTGACAATGAAGACTAATGTGATAAATGCTTGGATGCCTCGATAATGATTACACCAGATATAAATGCCTAATACTACTTATGTTATATTGTGAAAATCTATTAATTCACTTATTATTGTGTCCTTATGCGTGAGGATGTGGGTACGTAATTCACGTAAATTGAAACATGTCGTGTCATACTTCAACTTGACTTGATGGAGAAGTGGATGCAGTTCGTGACTTGTGCATTTCCTCATTGTCGTAACAATTTTAGAGAAAATATTGTTTGACTTGGTCAAAGATAAAATGAGTACCTTATGAAGTGTTAGGGCGTGTAGTGCTTTTGCACAGCTTTTCAATATGATTATCATTAATTTGTGACCATACATGAGAATAACTTATTTACGCGAATACTTCAGTCAAAATATTTACCTCGCCTAAAACAAATTTATATTCCATGCTTGGCACTTATTATTCCGTGTTTTTGCGTAAAAATGGCGAGTTCATTATTACCTCTGATTACGGTACTTATCATGATATAATGTAGGCAAATATTTGGCAAACTTCAATTTTAATGGGTAGGATAATTAGGATCAAACATTAATAAATACAGAAAAGCATTCAGAATATGATTATGGAAGTGAAATATATTTGCGTCTATTACACACCTTTTGGGTTGGGATTCCATGTAATTTTCTGGATAATTGCTCAGTTATTTAGTGATGCTCTCCAAATTATTAGGAATGAGGAAATTCTCGATCGAAACACAAAAAAATAACTAAAGTCGTGTCGTGCCCCAACCGTTTGATATTCTAACCGAACCGTGATGGGAATTAATTAATTTTTTCACGTTAATTGTAGTTCATTTGTTTATTACAGTACAATCAAAAATAATTCTTGATGATTTTGACTTATGAACTTGTAGTTTGACTTTTGAATTAAAGTTTTGAGAACGTACACGTGACTTTGGCAGTGGCACCCTTTTAGCTTTGCATATCAAGATCGATTTCGTAAATCTAGCGTATGCGACTCTTGAGATCACTCGTCAGATTGATTGTTTGGCACAGATGGCAAGAATGTGCTTTAATCTTGATATATCAATATCATTTCGAAGTAAAAAATTCAAATCGAACTACCTTAATCATATTTAAATCTTTAATTCATATGAAGTAAACGAATTCAATACTATATAAGTCTCGACCAAGCGCCCAAAGAATAACAAAATGATATAATCTTAATAATCTCCATTCTATTATTGGAGGAAGGCTAAAAGTTTCCCAGTCTGGACTGGATATGATAAGTAATATGGCGCAACTGCAAACCCAATCATACGCTAATCTAGTGACCAGAATGGAATCAAGTGATCAAATTTTGCAATAAACTCACAATGCAAACACCACGCCCAGCACTAGATCAATTCTCTAATGCAATTTATCAATCTGCATTATCATAAAGTGGAAATCCTATTTTCGCTTTGACAATTTGACATTCGGCCTGCCTACCAAATGCATAGATTTATAAGTACTTGTACTTGTATGCATCTAAAGTACATAGTAAACTCAGAAACTAAAACTTTGAGAAAAGAAATTGCAAAAATAAAGAAAATGTAGTTTAATCAAATTCTGTTTCCACTTGCAAAGAGCAACTTGAGGAAATGGGTGCATTAAGTATATTATTTACCTATGTTAGAGCGCGGATGTTTTATGTCATGTACTGTGTAATGCATTTATGTTACAACCACTCATCACATCGTCACAAACCCTATTTATCCCTCAACTGCCATTATCATAATTTATCTGAAGAAACCAAACAACAAGTTGGGTTAAATCAGTAAAAGGGGTATGCATTCCAAGTGGACTCTCCATATTACATTGCCTGACCAGAGACCAAGAAATAGCCAAGCCACATGACAGGAAAAAAACTTATGTAATCTATATCGTAACTTGCCTTCCTAGTAATTTGATAAAAAAAGAAGTGTAAAATAATGCTATACAATTTCCACATTCCTCACAATAAACTTTAAAAATATCAGGGAATAATATTGCATTATGTGGTTATGCGATATCTTGTTTTAAAAATATTGAGGAAGTGTCTCCGCCGCCATATCCGTTCCTCATGCTTACATGCATCTTCACATCTGCCTACAATAAGCAAGCACGTGCATAGTTATTAAATGCAAAACGAATTCATTTCAATGGGCAAAGGTGCACGGGATGGATGTGAATGGTGCAAGCAAATAAAGCGAAAAATCGTTTTCAATTTCATCATCATCGTTCATCGTCCCTAATCATAATCAATAATTAGAATGATGGACGCTGTAAAAAATTGATATTCGCGCTAGCGCAAACACTTTAGAAAAGCCATTCCGGCAAATTAATCTAATAACGATCTCTTCATCTTCATCATAAAACTACAGTGATGTGACGTTTACTGTCACACATTTCTGATAGCTTTCTTCCTGTTTTCATGAGCCTACGCCAACACGTCAAGTTCCACTTTGCCCACGTAAAAAGGAAGAAACTTAAAATAATCTGGCTAATTAGAATATCCGATGCCAAAAATGACGTTTTTCATGCAGCAGTCATAATTCCTATTTATGACATAACTGTGGACCTACTTTTTGCAGTTTACTACTTCTATTAGAAAGGGAATGTAATTTATTATGTGTACACTTTCGAGGATGCTTAAAATTTAGAGGAACAACACTTACGTCTTCCCACCCACTTCTCCTTTCATCCCTTCCTGTGTATGCAGAAATTCTGCGACACACATCGTCACTTTCACCAAAAATGAAAATTGTCGAAGTAAGATCTTCCTTTAGGATGGATCAAGCTTCTAATTATTTCTTCTAACCAATTCACAAGTAATATCTAACTGTGACCAATAACTTAATTAGTATGCTACGTGATATAATATGAGGTTTGGCTTAAATCAACCGAGACGAAAACGAAAAAAAAAACTAAATGTTAACAAGATACATTTGTAAGCATAGCCCCAAACCATTTTTCTCAGAAAGTGATTATCTTTTCGTAATTCAGTGCAGGTACTAGCAAATATAATAATATACTGAGCCCAATAGGGAACTTTAATTTTTCGCATAAAAATGCCAATCTGTCATTCGAAACAGGCGCATTTTTTAGAGAAAAATCTGAATCGATTGAAGCTTACTAAACAATTTTATGATTGGGAGGGACGCATGCATCCGACTTGTTGAATTAGATTAGGATTTATTGAGCATTATGTGTTACTCAGTTAGATCAGACAATCATAATTTTCTGGTTGCTTTTTACTTTTATCAATTATCAATTTATGCAATAAATTGCAAAAACTATATTATGCACCTTAGGTGCATTAGTGCACTCGGAGTCGGATGATGAGGTTAGTTGAAGCAGTTCAAGAAGAAACGGAAGCGATTATGGTTTCTTTGTTTCAGAGCATTTAAAATCATACAAGTTGCTTATAATATAATCGAACTAATACATACATTCTAGATTTGCTTGCCTGCATATTGAATTGCACAAAAATAATAACTTTGGAATTTCTGGCGGCAAGAAGAGTTGGTGATTAGGGCGAAAGTGGGGAAAATGCTCTCATAAGAAGAAACAAAAGCAAGTATGCACACATAATAACTTTGGAATTTCTGGCGGCAAGAAGAGCTGGTGATTAGAGCGAAAGTGGGGAAAATGCTCTCATAAGAAGAAACAAAAGGAAGTATGCACACAAAACATCCTTAAACTTTGAGATAAAATCAGATTATTCATAGCATGCGCACATATGAGGGTGAGGGTGCTTTAGTGCTTTGCTTTTGTAAAAGGACTTTGTTGTGCACCTGTTCAAAAAGTCAGTGCTTACTTACCAGTGAACTTTACGAAGGAATTAAATTATTTCAACAACATATAAGCAGAAAATACAAAAACTAGAAAACTTTAAAAAATATTTTTATGCAAATAATGTTTTCAATATAAAATAATAATCTTCTTTTTAGGTACTCATACGCGAACGAAAACTTAAATGCAAAATTCGCGCGCGTGCTCTAGAAATTAGATCCTGAAAATATATGAATACATTTATTTACCAAAACATTCAGAAACTTATTTACCTATTATTATTTTATCCCAAAAAATGGCACGGAAAATTAGGATATTTAAATGAACATTAACACATATAAAAGCCTGTTAAAATGAGGATGCTCTTAAATCCAAGGAATTGTTATGCTAATTATCCATATCTCACGAGTGACACTTGTGCATTGAATTAGAATGAGATGAAAAGACGGTTCGTTAAAATTGTGTAAATATTGAAGTATTAGTAACTTAAATGCCAGGTCAAGGTAAAGGACGAGGGTCAACAAAGACATGACTAGCTTTGGCTAGATAATTAATTTCCTTTCAAACGTGCCAGCTTACCCTTTGCACAATTACTTCTTAAAAGTAGATGAATTGGAATAAATCATAGTAATTTAATATTTTGAAGAAAATTGCGCCCAGATTCTCGTGCCAAATTTCTTATGTAAGCATGTAAAGTAAGCTCCATGTTAAAGCATAAACTTCTTTCATTCATACGAAATAAAGAATGTCGTCTTTAATTGAATGTCCACAATAATTTTTCTCACATCGTTTCAGCCAAACCCAACCCGACAAAGTGTATGTTTGATACAGAAAAATTAATTTTCCAAAATATTTTGAAATATTTAATGAAAAGTTTGTTCAATTATTCCTCTGAAAAAGCTGAATAACCCTTAATTTTTGCTGCATAATGACACTTCACTTGTGCAATGAAATGGTGCTAACGGTCGGTCTTCAATGATCTGACATTCACATAGAGGTATAGTACTAGAACTAGGGGNAATGAAATGGTGCTAACGGTCGGTCTTCAATGATCTGACATTCATTTATCATCCCATACACTTTTTTACACTGCATCATAATAACGATGACCGTAACTGTGACGTTGCGTTGGTCACTGGTGAGTCAGGTCGTTGCTAGATAATTTCGTTATAATTGCCGCCAGGTTGTCCGTATTGCTTTACCTATGCAAACAGCCTTGCCAGGTCGTTTTTGAATATCATCCGCCGTGCCTACGTACCTACTGCTCTGTAGAATTTCCCCAAAATTGTTTATCATCGCATTACTGCCGCTGCGTTGTTGTCTATTTAGTAAATCGATTCTTACAATCGTCATAGTCATGTGGAATGGTATACGTGCTTCAAAATACTCGATAATGACTTTTGGTGTGTACGTGAATGTAACAAAGATATTCAATAAATTAGAATGGATAATTAAGTTTGATTGTGATTACTGCATAATGAAAACATGCTTCGAAAAATTTAAAGGTTTAAGGTTATGCATCATTCCAGTATTGCACAGGATTGCTGTCAATACATTAGCAAAAATACATAATTCATTTGTACAAAAGTTGCTTAATTTTTTGTGAATGAATGAAACTGATAATACACAAACGTCGTCGTCGTCAATTCCACAATAATAATTATGACGCGTACACAGAATTTTGTCAGGACAGTTGGTAAAATGTCTTTAGGCTGTGAGGAGTGTACAAGTGCGAGTGTGTTGTGCTGACATCGTACTCCCTCACACATCACATCACGGTATCATGACATGACGCCTTGTCCCTTTAGTCGTCCATTACGTACCTACGAATTCCTTTTTTTGTGAATTAGTTGATTATTTCTATCAAACACTTCATTGAATGGAGCCACGCTATTATTAAATGCTCACATTGATCATCAACACGGATCGTGTAATAATGAAAAATGCAAATAATTCATGTTGAATAACCATTTAATCAATGGTTTTCTAGGCTTGTCGAACTTCATTACTATTTCTTTTCACACTAAATTCTTCACTTCGAGATTTCATCAATCACTGGTTAATCGTTATCTTTCCTACATAACCTAAGCGGACGGAGAAGGATTGGGTAAAAGAGAGAAATATAGGCTTCTAAAGTGCCTAGATGTTCCGATGCTCTGGCTCTGTTATTATTTGAAAAATTAATTATGTATTGAAGATTCATTACCCGATAAAGTGAAATAATTACTAGTTGCGTCATTTTCTTAAGTAAATAAATGCATGAATTTAGGGAATCCGATTAACATTGAATCTCCATATGGGCATTATATGGGACTCGATACTTTTGAAGAGCAGTAATTACCGTAGCATAGTTGCATACAAATTCAGCTCGGGACAGTAATTTAAAATTGACCAATACGAAAATAATGTGGATGACCAATGCATAAATTAGATTTATGACACTTTAGACAGCCGTTTAATTTGGGAGACTCGTCAAGATTCAGGATGAAAAGTGATGATAGAAAATTAAAGAATTATTTGATGCCTCTTTTGATAGCTATATTTTTAGACATTGTAGCATCCTCCTTTTCTCTTAACAGAGCTATGTAAGATGATCTGTTTTGTATGTGACTAAAATGTTGTTTTAAGAATCCAAAAATATTGGGGTTTCCCAATTGACCTACTAAAACGTGCTCGTGTAAATGTGATGCCAGCTTTCCTAAAGAAGAAACGAAAGAATGAAGACATGTAAGTCCCTTGAGCCTTAAGTATTTGTCCGACCGTTTTATTATTGTCTACATATTATGCAATATGACAATAATGACTAATTTTTCAGTTGGCCATATTACTTATCATCACGCCATCAGCAAGTGATGATGATGGAAATAGCGTGAGCTGTGAGCGATGCAGTGATGACAAAAGGGTAAATATTGTTTTGACATGTCACAAGGTAAGACTCAGCTTAGGTCTGAAGTCTTTGTGTGTTATTAGCGACTTTATGGACGGTGGCATCTGGACTGCTTAAGGGATCCATACTTTAAAGTTATGTCATCATACGTTACCGATTGGGAATACATCATTGCAACTCAGGAATTTGCTTTAGCACCAAAAACGTTCACTCTAACATTGAACGATAAATTATGGATAGGTCCTTCAAGCGTCAATTTCACGCGGTTTAGCGCTAAGTATTTTAATTTCTTCTTAATTCTACTCAAAGCGATGATGCTGCATCTGCGCCGGAATTATGACAAGTCAGAACAAAGTTCAAGATTTACGGAGCGATCGTGTTGTGCAGAGTAGAATAACACTTATTGCTTGATTAAATATAACCCATTCTGGCACATTTCACCAACCCCCTCAGTCAAATTTGATTTAAATCAATTAAAGAGAAGCATTTATGCCTGCATTCGAGAATCACAAATATATACATACTTTTTACATTGTATTAGGACAAGAAAGTGACTATGTATTTATGCAATGTGGCCCTGGCCCTGCCCTCCTCCCGAACAAGAATTTCATTAAGATTTAGTCGATGTAAATTAAACTTCTTTTAAATTATATGCTGTAATATCAGCTAGAGTATCAGCAAACGTGCACTGCCCACCGCCTGTCACACGACTTGAATTTTCGTGACTTACCTATTTGCGATATCGAAAGTAATTTAATTCGAGAAGTGCTTCTTTCAAATAAGTACCTACCTGCTAAGTTCCTATGCTTGATCTGTGAGCTACCGCCCCCTCCGGATTAGGAATTACTGAAATTTAAATTTAGAAACACGCCCCAAATTATGCACTAGTACTCTGCGGGATAAATTCGCTCAATATTGCGACTGGAACCATTGATGGTGGGAATGATAGCTATTAAAAGGGTTACCTACAAGCCAGGGTCAATCGCAAAAGATTTCTGTGTGAAAAATCAGATTTCAGTTTAGGAAAACCGATTCACTGATCAACTACTTATTATGCATCTGTCACAAAAGTCAATTTGGCCAATAAGACATATTTTTACATACCTTCTTCAGACTCATCCAATTACAAATGCTATATTCACCTGAATTACACAAAATTCATTTCTAAAAGCCAATAAAAAATTACCATACTGAATCCCATTCATT
The DNA here is from genome assembly GCA_027744415.1 of Seira ritae. Classification (NCBI taxonomy): domain Eukaryota; kingdom Metazoa; phylum Arthropoda; class Collembola; order Entomobryomorpha; family Entomobryidae; genus Seira; species Seira ritae. The sequence goes on from JAHZNI010000184.1 coordinate 10,003, forward strand.
TCCAACATTGCCAAAAATGTCAAATGAACAAGACAGCGATGTCCATATTAATTTTAAAGTTGCCACACACAGGACAGGACACATCCCTCTACTCACCTAACCCAACCTGCGGCGATACTTATCCGTCAATTACATTCTCAGTTGCTTTATTTATTTATCATTAAAAATAAACTGCAGTCATTCATTAGTTTTCTATTCTGAATGTGGTAATCTGGGCCGGCTTGTGTTAGACAAACTACCGGTATTTCATCAGGCCAGGCAGAGCTGCGCAGATCATGATCATAATTACGGCTGTTATGATATTATGATTATTACCAGCTTACCTTCTTTTGTATTTTACCGTCTAGTCTACCACCATCGAAGTTCCTTTCGTGTTTACTATCTTGTTATCTTTTTGCCACGTAACAAACAGGCTTACATACTACTCATGCAATTGATAATGCTGTTGTATGAATTTTGTCATTATAAAAATACGCAAAGCACCGCATTCTCCTCATTTTTGGCGATTTCGTAGTTATTAAATTTACATATTTAGTAAGGAACGCTATCAAGACGGAGAAAAAAAACTACTAAAAAATAATATGTATGGCGATCATGTTCTTTCAAAATAGGAAAATAATGAAGTACATGTTTCAACGTTCACATTCGTCTACTTATTTATTTGAACTATTTGCTTTGGCTAGTCTTCTCAACTCAATTTACTCTGATTGCTTGTAATTTTCAAAGTTTAATTTTTTCATGTATGTCCAAGTGCATTCCAATTCAAAGGGTTATCAATTACACAAACGGTCATATTTAGGTATGGCTCGATTCGACTGTCCAAAATCAGACCTTTCTGGGAAACATAACAGAAGAACGTATGTAGCAAACAGTATATAGTATTCATTTACCAATTCAATTGTTATACAAAAAACGCAATAACTTCAAAGAAATTACTGTCAATATATTTTTTATTTCTGTGGCCGTTAAAAAAGTTGCACTCATTGCGCTGTTGTATTGTCAAACAGTTGCTTCTTTGCAGAAAGTTACGTCATATTGGTCAACTTAATTTATGAATGAGCGCCGTCAGTTTTCTTTTTAGTGGCACGGGGATGACGTTGGTTATGTTGAATGTTGGTACAGTTCTGTTTCCCTATCTAAATCAAATTGTAGAGAAATTTAGAGGTTAGGAAATATGAATTAGAGTCTTACTTTTCGAGGGTAATATCTAAAGAATTAATACAAATAGTAAAATGGTTCACGTTCAAATCGATTTTTAAAATGTTAGTGTCCTCAATTAGCGCTGTTTTGCTCAACGCATCTTTTGAGATAACCGTGTGCTTTGCTTCCTTAGCCCTACCCTCTAAAAATTTCAAATGTTGAAGAACAATCTCAAGCTATCAATTCCTTACAAAAGAATTCCTTGTGCTGCTCTATTTGACCGCGGACTGCTGCTGGCGTGCCACACGCAATATTAGTTTCGTGCATAAAGGGTATGTTCGACGCAACTCGCAGATATGTACTTATATACATTTAAGCTCACCAGAAGAAACCCTATTTTGCGAATATTTTTATTATTTATGTTACAATAATTGCGCCAAAGAAATGGCCATAACTCGGTGCTTTCATTTTTGTGTTACTCAGTACGCATTCCATTCCGATAGCTAACCTCGGCCATAAATTAGCTTATCCTGTGGAGCACATAAAATATGTATCACTTAATTGTGAAGCTAAGATACAACCCAAGATAGGTATGCTTGAATACTATGTGTGGACCCTGAACTGACGATAAAAATAAAGATGAAGTTTTTGTACTATGTGCTTATCTTCCCATAAAAAGGACTGTTTTTACCACGACTGCGACTTATTAATGTATATATTGCTTTTTATTTACGCACAGTGAGGGCACACTGTATTTTTCACCTTACCTCGCTCCCTTGTCTGCGAATGAGAATTTAATTAGGCATTCCGAGCACAGCGCACTCACGCACTCTAATAATGAGGTTTTAGTTAAAAAATGGGACATTTCTGAGAAGAAAAGAGGATGTAAAATAAATCAATTAACCTTCCCATATTGTATAGCGCTACATGGGTAATAATAGCTACGACCCGCGCATAAATTGTTCGCTTGAGAGTTTTATTCAGCATAGGTAATCATGATGGATTGCGACTGAAAGCAAAAAATGTCCTACAGGAGGAAATATTTCAGCTCAACTAGCACTTGTGTAAATCATGTCAATCTGGGCCAAATATTATAGCGCATTTTAATCTCAGATGATTATATTATTTAATGCATTTTGAAGAATCGGAATGCGGCTGAAGGAAACTTTAGATTGTTGCATGATTCATTTAATCATTGGTTCCTCCAGTATCTATTGTTTTATTAGTGATTTGCCATTTTCATCTTTCTTCCATTGTGGACGTCTATATCAAACGGTATTCACAGCACAGCTACATTTTACACAAAAATTGCAGAGTTGTTCTCTAGCCACTGAAAACCATGGGTAAAATTTGAATGACATGTACTCTTCAAAAGTGAGCAATAGCGATAATAGTATTAGTGCGTGCACTTAACATTGATACACAGACAAATACGTATTTGGCTGCAGTGCGTATTATTGTGTGAAATGAAATAACAATTTTATATTTAATTTGATGAACATTAAGATAGAAAAAAGTTGCCAACAATCTAACAACTAATAACTCATGATGATGATAAATTGCGTTTCAAAATCATTTTATTTACTTACATGACAGAAAAAATATCACATATTCTTTTTAGACTTCATGTTTATGTGTTTGCATCAAGTCGTGTAGGTATAATTTGTTAAATAGCATAATATCATTATGGATTTTTTCTAGGAGCACGTAAAATTCCAATATTATTCTATTGTTGCAGAGCATTTTTCTAAAATAGTTAAGCTAGTTGTCTTGTTTGTTCTATTGATATACACACATACTAGCAACGTATTAGAATGTTGTGCTTACGCAATAGTACAAACATCGGATAGTAAATGTCAGTAATTCACATGCTCTATCATTGTTGTATAATTAGGCGTAATGTGGGATTGTCAATGCACAATTGTCAAGCTTTGTCCAAGTCAATGGCTAAAAATCGTAGACATCAACAGATACACGTATGAGTTTGGAATATTTACTAATTTTTTAAAAATCTCCAAACAACTTGACAAGAAAATTTTCGTTCGACGATGCGTCAGATGAAGATTCAATATTTTAGCGATAGTGATAGATACATATATGCACTAAGACTAAGACTTCAGTTTGACAATGAGACAGCCCACAGTGTTGCCTTCGTCATCACTGTCAACACGAAGAATGTTTCAATGCCCCCACAAAAATCCTCTTGATTTATGTGGGCCATACCCACTGTTTGCTACGAATAAACGAGCAATAAATATTTGAGCAAGTGGCGCACTTCGCAAGAATAAGTCTAATGCAGAGCTATACAAAAAGGCTTCGAATTTATCAAGCATGAGTTCGAATCTACTTGTGAATGAGATGAACAATATCAATAAAAATTGAAATCAAATCTCATTCAATATTCCTATTGCTTCATCTTATTTTTCCCGATCGCCATCTAACCAGCTACAAAATGTTACCATTTCAATACATAACCCTTATTTTTTGAGGAGGGAGTCAGAGTCAGGACAGCAATAGCCGCACACATTTTGCTTATATGTTTTTATCGACATAATCATAGCACAATATAGAAAAACACATGACTTGACTTTGGCTTTGGGAATAAACTGAATAATTTTTCATTGATTGTGCACGAGAAAAAATACTATTCAAGTTGGAGCACAAATTGCAATGACTTTATTCACTACTAATCTCTAATGCCTATCATTACACTTTACAAGGGGATATTATGTAACATTTGCACTCTATTCAGTGAACAAACACCCAAGAGTAAAGCAAACTCAAAAAATGCAGTTTTATCAGAAAAACTTCTAGAAAACCGAGATACATACATGCATACATTCTTGGCTTGGTGGGGCATGGCATGGCATGGTGTCGTTGATGATGTTAAAAGTGATGCCACGGTGATTATGGGATAGAATAGAGCAAGGACCAAAAAAAGTATTTGCTGACAATCAGCGAGAGCCACACCAAAACCTGTAATGGGATGTTAATGCAAGATTATCTGGGTTAGGTGGACCTGCCTGAATCTTGATTATTATTAGCTAGTTAAAGTTTGAAGCATCCACCACCGCCACCTAATTCGTAATTCATTTTTCATTTAGAATTGAATGCGCCTGCCCAAAATTCTTAGAACGAGAGTAAGAGTAATGACGGGATCTATTAAAGAATAGGGACGCGTACGAGAATAAAAACGAGATGGAAAAAAATCCCTGAATTAGACAAGGCGGCTATTTTTTCTTCATGTGTGGTAGACAAGATGAAATACTAGGAACTTATTGTCATTCTCATCTCGTTTTGATTAGGCACTGTGACTCAATTAAATAAAATCTGACTGCATGCATGCATACATGTTCTTCGATGTATAATATCTATATATGACACGGGGATCTTTACGACTTTGTGACAAATTATCCCATGGATAATGATAGCGGATCTGATCAAGGTGTGGGTACAATGAAAGACAGATTTTAAGGGTTCAAAATCTAATAAAATTCAATGAGATCTCGTTCCTTTTGTCAAGTCAAAGTGTGGATGATGATGGTGGTGATCACGCTAATAAATTGAGAGAATATGGTAGTAATGACTGCATTAAATTTCAGTTTACGCTCAGATTGCATGTGTGATGACAATCAATGGAGGAGCTGATACAATGAGATTGCACAATGTTGACGGAATGACTTCTGTATCCTTTTCATTGTCTGAAGAAGATAAAAAAAAATCAGGTAGAGGTAGAGGAGCAATACGGACAGAGACAGCCACTGTTACATTTAGGTTGTTCTTATCCTGCTGCTCAAGAAATGAAGAACTGACTGAAAGAGATAAGAATCTTTGGGAGATGCATTTGAATGATGCCGTTGCAAAAAATATAATTCGAAAATTTGCGAGGAGAAGAAATGAGGACCCGCCCTGTGATTTTATTCCTTAAAAAATATGATTTTCCAAATTTTTTACGATCCAATAAAACCCATACTGATTGCGGATACGGTCGCGTGCTCTAATAAACTGATGAGATTAGATTAAAATCGATCGTGAAATTCAACAGTGTTGCATCATAAGATACCTGGTGCAATCCGACTAGAAATCGTACTTTCTTGGAGAAAATATGCATATTGTGAATGATTATTTATTGAAGACTCAATAGAATGCAAAATGATAATTATTCATATTTTTTGTTATTTCCAGATGCGAGATCCATCCTCCGGTCCACCCGGAAGATCTGATGATCCCTTGCCCCATGCATATTCTTCTCGCGACGAAATTTCGCCAGATGAAAATCTCAGTTCTCCCCTACCCTCATCAACTTCTTCGACCCTGAACATTGTCAAACAATCAACAAAATTGCAATATCAATGTCAATTAGTTAATTTCCATACCATTTCGAAGATGCCTCTCAGTAGGATAGTTACAATAGCTCTTCTAGTCCTGTGTTCAATTCTTGTCGAAACCGCAACTGCTGCGGAGAAACGTGTTGTTTGCTATTACACTAACTGGTAATTTTAAAAAATCTTTCTTTCCATATTTAATTTGCTTTTTGATGCTTGTTTTGGTTACATACCTTAATGTGATTTGCTAAATTAGGTCAGCGTATAGACAAGGACCTGCCAAATTCCTTCCGGATAATATCAATCCCTACCTTTGCACGCATCTCGTTTATGCCTTCGGTGGATTAACGTCTGATTCGGGAATCAAGCCATTCGACAAGTACCAAGATATAGACAAAGGTAGCTCGCGATTTCAACTTAATTTAGCGTAAGTGGCTTCAAGTGGGATAACATTTAAAATCTTTTTTTCTGTATTGCCTCCAGGGAAGGTGGTGTGCCAGAGGACAAAAAGAACTATGCATTGTTCATCAAGGTAATGCTAATGACTTCAAGAACAAAAATTCCTTTTTTGATATTGACCTTCCTTCCGGGGCTAGATGGAGCATGCCTAAAGCTTAAATACCTCATTTTGTACCTTCTTTTCCAAATGTGTGTGGATAGTAAATACAAGTGAAGTGTTATTTTTAGAGCTGTGTGAATTGGTTAGTTAAGGAGAGCATGGTTTAGCCTGCGGGATCTAACGTTTCAAAAAGGAAACGAAGAATGTCTCAAAATATTAAAAATTAAGAAATCATGAGATACGTAGAATTACATTAATATTTTCAGCCTTTAAAACTCAAGTGCATGACTAGCACTAATGACACGTGTGTAACGTCACCACTGTCATGTATTTGTCCACATTAAATGTCATTCTACCTAATTATCTTCGAGATTCTTGAAGTCTCACCACCACTAGCTATACCACATGAATGAATTCAGACTTTTAAAGGAATGTCTTTGAAAACGAATAATTGTGCATTTTAATTTGACCGTGGATCATGAAAAATTCTTGTTGAAATCTTTTGTGAACAAGGCAACTTTTATCTATACTTTACAATGAGCATCATATCAGCAAGTGCAATGAGCTTCAATTTATATATCAGTTCAGGCACTTCATATGTAGGCATTTAATTTTGGATTGCTTTATGTTCCCACAAAACATTGAAAACTTGTACAAGTGACATCGCTTCAGTTTTTAATGTTTCTGTCGATGTGGAAATTTTTGAGAAAAAACCTTAACCCGAGATTATGAAAGTTCACTTGTACGAGTATTAGAAGTAATCATTCTCTTGTACGAAGCTGAGGTAATAATTTCGTTGATTACCTACTCATTCCTCGCATTTGGCGACAGCATTTACGTCGCTGTTGGTTTGCCCCCAACTGAACGAACAACAAAGAGCTCATCCCCTCCAAAAGGTTTTTTCTCTCCCCTCCCACTTTATTACCGGTGATAAAATAAAATATAACAGCAAAAAATGCAATAATCAACAACAACAAATTGCTACAAAAAATGTGGCGTTGTTAAAGCGTGCTTCGTTCGCTTCTATTATATGACTTCCCCTTAAGGGTTAAAGTTTAAGTGCAAAACATTACGAAATCATCAGAAAAAACAGAAGCGTAAGTAAAGTAATACATAAGGCTCGCTAAGGCTATCCCAGGTTTAGCAGAGAACTGCAAACAATAGCACGTACATTTGTATAGTTGATAGACTGCTGAAAGTAAAGTAATACATAAGGCTCGCTAAGGCTATCCCAGGTTTAGCAGAGAACTGCAAACAATAGCACGTACATTTGTATAGTTGATAGTTGATAGACTGCTGTTTGTATGATAGGTACCAAATTGTTAATGCAGAATTAAATAAGATGAATAAAATGTTAATTGAAGCACATGAAAAGTCATCGAGCAGTTCTAACTCAAGTAAGATCCTCCTAGTTACTGTGAAACTACTATACTGCTATAAACTACTATAAAATAAAAACTAGTATAAAAGTACCGTGAAATATTATAGAAATAAAGTTTAGGTATGACAGATTTCAAGATTAAAAAATACTAACGAAGTAACGAAAAGAAGGCTTATGAGAAGGAAGTTAGATATGGTCTTTGATACTAGTTTGTGAATAAAAAATGAGTATGGCTATGGTATGGTGAATGCAACAACTTGATTTTTTGTTTGCATCGGTTTGTCGCACGCAGGTACCTATGTTTAGTTTTAGAACCGATCTATATTACCTATTTTAGTTGGAGGCTGAATTAGGACTTTTCAGTCTTTACTTGATGTAAGTGAAAAAGCCAGACTTTTTTAATCGAGTTTCGGGTAGCCGGTAAGATAGGTATTTTGTAGGATTGTAGGATTCAAGGTAAAATTACTTGGTATTGTTCCACTTTTGGTAAAAATTACATATAAGTCGATGCAAAAACTTGATTTTTTGTTTGCATCGGTTTGTCGCACGCAGGTACCTATGTTTAGTTTTAGAACCGATCTATATTACCTATTTTAGTTAGAGGCTGAATTAGGACTTTTCAATCTTTACTTGTTGTAAATGAAAAAGCCAGACTTTTTTAATCGAGTTTCGGGTAGCCGGTAAGGTATTTTGTAGGATTGTAGGATTCAAGGTAAAATTACTTGGTATTGTTCCACTTTTGGTAAAAATTACATATAAGTCGTCAACTTAAATTATATGTGCATAGATGTTAACTAGATCCAGACCAAAGTTTTAATTATAATGACAAACTGAACTATGTACTATAAACATAAAACCATACTGTTTGGGAATACAATTACTACTTATACTGTTGTAAACAATTTTTCATAATCGATAATCGTAATACAAATAATTTTCATTGAACATTCTTTCTTAATTGAAATCTGTAATCCTAAAGCAGTCTCTATGTAGGTACATATATTATAGGTTTGTGGCAAAACATGACAAAACTAGCATATCACAATACACGCCCATCTTTCTCTGTGCAATACTTCATACTAAACCTCATTTCTTTACTTTTCCTTTGTTGGCCAAATCATTAGAGATAATTGCCCATTAGAATGTGCGTATTTGTGTTTACAATTTACATGCACATTTGAATAAAATGTAAGTACTCCTAAACACGGACAAAGCGTCAACAATTTTGCGTGGAAATAAGCAAATAGGTATTCCTGTGTGAACAGGACTAAACAACTAAAAACAATCATCACGAATCAAGACTATAAACTATGCACAATTTTTTTCATGAAGGTGCCATTATCCCTTGATATTGATGATAAGAAAGGTGTAGTTTTTAGTGGTGTTGGAAGGGAATGGTCATTTCGTCGGAAAAAATAGATCGATAAATACCTAATTCTGTATTGTTAGTTTTCAAAGGTGCTTGCAATAAAGATTTCTTATCCTTTCGATATAATATATTTCGCGTGTAAGTATGAGCAAACAGCAAGCTCCTTCGCAGAAGCCGGTAAAGATACACAGATAAACGTGCTAAAATAATGCCAAGCACTAGCATTAAGCACACGATTTTTTATTTATCTCTCACCAAATAACATTCATTCCTTTCGTTCGAGACTTATCATTAAGTCGCCTTAAATGAAAGGCTGGTTTAACTAAATGAACATCACGGCACACTATATTATAACTTTTCGAAATATTTGTTCTTCCACACCTAAAACAAAAAAGAAATGGTTTAGTCGTGACTTAAGGCGCCACAATGATCTGATTTGGATGGCATCTCTGTCTGTCGGTACTACGGTTGCTACTGTCTAATGTATTCCTTGAATTTGATAAATGATAAAAAATGGATTTAAAATAGAGAATATTGTGCTTAAATAGTTCATTGCACTTGGTGCAGGGATAAGGAGTAGGGAATGATTCAATTTTTTAATTTAGTTTTAGCCCAAAATCTTTCTGCTGCCCCAGTAAAGCGAGGGATTGTGTAGACGTAATGTATTAAAATGCATTTCTTCAAATGTGGAATCCTTGGCCTACATTCACACCCTTTTTTCCGGCTGCCCTTAAGCGTTACAACTGGCTGGTTTGGCTTCAATAATAAGTTCCTTGCTATGTTTTGCTTAAAGCTAACTTAACTAATTTTTTTTCACTTTTGTCTCGTAAAGATTAGTTTCAGGACAATAAAATAGAAAAATGTCTGTGACGTGTATGATTAGAATATTTTCTTTTATTATACTGCTCCCTAATGCAAATACAGAATGTGGTACAAGATTCGATGTGTACATAATGCACAAGAATATCATTACGTCCAATAACTGTACACAAAGCACGTTACTGAATTCCTTCCTAGGTTTTGTAGAAACGAATTTGAGATTAGTTAGCCAATATAATTGCCTGTACTATTATTATGTATTTGATTTACATAATTTTGTCTTATGAATTCAACGCAAGACTGCAACACTGAGGCAAGCTTTAATGAGGAGCTATGGGCTGTGGTGATGTGATACTATGCACATTGACAGAAAAATGCAACAAAGTCTTAAGATGGCGATTTTATCTCTTTACAGGAACTCCGGGAAGCTTTCGAGGAAGAAAGTAAGGCGACCGGTAGATCCCGACTCTTGCTTACTATTGCTGTTCCGGCTGGTATTGAATGGATCACAAAAGGATTTGACATTCCAGTAATAAATCGGTAAGACACGAGTTTTTCTACGTTCTTTCCAAACCAACGTGAAGTAAGAGTAAACTGAACGATGGATTACGAACAGCGGCAAAACCTTTCAACTACAAAATTAAAGAATATTATGTGTTTTATAATAATTCTTTAACTTAACGCAAATTTGAAATGCGCAGCATGGTGTTACAGCTCTGGCATTCGAAATGGTCAGAATTTTGTTCAGTCGCAAAAAGACGAAGTGCGTGTGTATGCTACGGCTAATTTGCCAATTATTAATGCTGCTGGTGCTCACCCATTCTATTTCTTGACGTTTTTCTTTGAAAACAATATGACAAACAACTCTTGAATTCAGCTTGGACGCAAGCACGCCAACTAAAGGTTTTCGAAAATTTTAATTCGAAATGCATACAAGACAACAACTAGCCAATTAGTAAGCTGCGGGAAGTTTTTCAATTTTGTAATGCAATTCGATCTCGGTATTGTTCCTGGTCAGACCAAACAATTCTTTTTCTAACCGTGCATGGCTACTGCTTTACTTACAGAAGCTTGTCCGAGGAAAAGTTTTTTCATATTAATCTAATCATCATAATTTATATTAATGATTCCACCAGCGAAACCTACTCGTTCGTAAAACTGTACAATTCGTATTACACAATTCTCAGTCAATGTAATATAGTCGATATGTAATGCTTGTCACACCGCCTACTGCCTCAAGGCCCATTGTTGTTTATCATCGAATTTGTCTCCGACTTTCATCTCTTTTCATAATTAATATTCGACTCATTATTCAAGATACGATACGATCCATCCCAATCAGTTGGTGTGTCGTATGCGACCCGTTCTATATTTCCATTCTTCTTGCTACGCCTAATGTAAACAGTAGCGCTGAATATGCATTATATGCAAATTTTGTAATGCAATTAACAGAACAATTATGCAATCATCAATGCATCATTTTTGCTAGTTTAGCGAAATTTAAAGTGGGCTACAGAGGGCGAGGTGGGGGATATTTTGTAATACCTCTAAAAAGTAAGCAAGAATTACATAATTGCATGCATATTGCATCCAAACCAGATGCTCGGATTAATTATGTGAGTGTTTGCATTAAGGAGAAAGCGGGTGAGCTTGATGCTGATGGAGATGAATGGAAAATTTCTCTCACTAAATAATTTTAATGGAATGATCTAGATTCAGGTACACAATTGAAATCCAATATCCAATATGGCATAAGGTCAGGAACCATGAAATTGAGACAGGAGGATGAGCGAGCATTTCAAGGAACTTGTATTTTCGTTGACATCATGTTATCGATGTAATTGAATACGTTATGTAATTGAACCTTGTTTTTTACTTTTTATATTGTAGTTCCTTGCATGATATTTTTCACTTCAAAATGTATAAAAAGTTATTAATAACCTTGGGTCGTAGAAGCTCATGCCAATTAAAGGAACACGTTTGGTTTAAGGGAATAACAACAATATTTAAACTGAAATACATGAACTGATAGCAGCATCAAGACGAAAACCACGTTAAATACGTGGATAAGAATGCATGCTATTCCATTCGTTCACAACTTGTTATCCAAGCTATTAGAAACGTGACAGCGCTCCGGGTGTTTTCTCTCGAGTTACCCTTGTTTGTTGAATTAGATTAATTGATTAATAGTTTTTATCCCATTTTCCCTGTCCTATTATTAGGCACCTTTGGATGGATTACTCAGTCGGTCATTGTCTAACACCTTGAAAGATTTTTGAACAATCTATATTAGGACTAGGACTGGATGTGCATGACAAACAATTTGCGCTAATGACTAATGGTCACGGCTACATTATGTGTGGACATGAATTGGGAGTCTATTGTTATTTCTAAACAAATTGTTTGTTAAAAAAGCTTAGGAAATCCATCAATGATTTGCATACATTGTCGTGAATTCATAAACATCGAGTTTCCAAAATGTATGCAGTTATAAAAAAACTTTGCAATTTAAATCTTTTAGAATAAGCGCGCCTAATAATGTGAGGAGTGAATAATTCGAAACTACATTATGCATTGAATTGGAATGACTTTGCTTATTGCTGATTCATCTGTCGTAATTCTTGGTTGATGTCTCTGTCAACGTCATTGAATTTATTGGCTCATGAATTAGAATGAAAGTGGAGGAAAATAAGAAATTTGAGGATGGATTGGATCTGTGGCTGCTCGTAAGTAGTACTTAATTTGGTTGATATTGTAATTCATTTGGAGGTATTGTGACTAGCACTGGCACAAATTACATGGAGATTAGTGATTTTGAATAAGACAGTTTATAGTCCACTAATTCGTCTATATTGTTAGCCTGTCGTCGTCGTGGGTTGTCCCCAAAATCTTGAGATGGACAATGGATTTTACATTAGATGATGGAGTATTAATGCTAATTGCAAAACCATTGACGTACGTCACTTGTCAAGAAATTGAAATGGAAGCGGCGGTACATGACTCGACATAATGATATTAATAAGGCCATGCATGTTCGAATGTCAAACTTGCGCTTAGCAAACCAAGACAATTTTAAGTACGTGTGCGGAGTTTCGCATTAAATTCAAATACCTTTCAAGTTGAATGATACTATGATAATAATGGAGCAATGAAATCGTATACGTAAGTATATTTACTTTAATATTCCAAGCAATCCAAATATTCGACGAAATCATTTGAATAATTTTCGAGGAAAATGCTTGGTACAGATTCTCCAAAAGATGCGATGCTAATTACATCAACATTTGAAGCCTCAGAAAAGTAAAACGAGTTTGTATTAATATAATTTCATGAGGTAAGTGGAAAGCGTCCTAGCCACCTAGAAAAATGAAACATTTGTACATGACCCAATTGTACATTGAAATATGGTTTATAATTTATCGTTCATTTGGAACTTTTAATACACTGCCGTAATTAAATCAACTTTACATTCAAGCAATGAAGCCAACATATTTTAGTAACTATAAAGGTCAAGATCAGAGATATTAAAAGGAAGAAAGTATATCATTTTGCCTTTATAAATTATATATTTAGATTAATGAGTTATTCCATAGTGGAAATGTCTACATTAGTTAATTAAAAATTATATAATGACTAAAACGCTTAATATTAACCGTCATAATTCTTAAAAGTTATTGCATCTAGCTCAATCAATTGTTCGCTTGTATAGTTCCAATCACGTGTAACCTCTGATAAAATCCAGCTATTATTACAAAAAATGGAATTTCAATATCAACTCAATCTTCAGAGCTAGAAATTGCATTTAATTTATACATGAAAGAGAGTAACTTTTTGAAGCAACGAGTAATAATTTGGCCGCATGCATCATTTAGGTTCATTAGCTTGAGTGCTACACTTGACTCGCAATATAGTACAATTTCATGATGCAATCACAATAAATTTGACATTTTTATTAAAATTATGCAAAAGGTTGTACCTGAGACCTAGACTCAAACCAATTCAGCTTAGTGAAATAAATGATGACATACGATACATATCACATACATTATGGAAATGATGAGCATGAACACAATTTCAATAAAGATTTGGATTCTAGGTAAATAAAAACCACTTACGTAAATGAAATTATTTATTTATTGATTTGTCATTACCGTCCTTGTGTGTATTTTCGTCATTCCAAGAAATATTTTGAAACTACGACCTTTTAAACAATTTCCTCCAGATTTTTCGAAAACAAAGCAATTCCAGGAACTAATCATTTTTTCTTTCCTTCCAGAAACGTGGATTTTTTCAATTTGCTCACGTACGACTACCACGCATCGACTGAGCCCAATGCAAATCATCACGCTCCCTTGAAGGCCCGTAATGGCTTGTCTGAGTACGACTGGAAAGGACAGCTCAACATTGTAAGGAGAAATGCTCACATGCTGACAAAAACATATTAAAGCATATTTTTTCACCACGTAGTTTTTGCGTAATAAATTTTATAAAAAATCGTAATAAATCGAGTATTTAATGAACACATACATATACCTATCATATATTTCTGCAATCCTCCAAATTTTCATAAACACGCTTTCAAATTGACATGTTTGCCATTGAAAGGGGGTGAACTACAAAATAATATCTCATTACTGTGTTCCAGGAATATTCCATAAATCACTACTTGAAAGAGGGTGCTGAACCAGACAAGCTTGTTGTTGGCCTCCCAACATATGGACGATCTTACACTTTGTTCAACACCGAGAGCCACGATATTGATGCTCCAGCCTCAGGCCCAGGAACCAAGGGAAAGTTCACAAAAGAACCAGGATATTTAGCATACTACGAAGTATGTTTTCCGTTCATTTTAGTTAAACCAATTTTTAGCATCTCGTTTTCCTATTTTTTACTTAAAAAATGCATACACTTACTATGTTCTTATTTTCTGCGAAGAAGTCCTTTTCTTATGATATCGTGCATGCGTGGGAAGTTAAGTGACTGATAATGGCCGCACGTCACACGTCAAAACTCACATATAGACTTTGTGATGATCTTTGATATTAACTACCAACCTAAGTCTATAACTGTCTCTTCCCTTCCTTACGACAGAATCACCCATTGTTTGTAAATTATAATAATAATGATCGTGCGTANCATTGTTTGTAAATTATAATAATAATGATCGTGCGTATCATAAGTGCATATATAAGATATTTTTATTTTGCTAGTTGAGCACTTCCTTCCTTTCCGTTTCCTCTTTTTCAGATCATTTTTAAAAATCCTACGCTCACTCACTGACTTACTCACCTCCCCACAACAAAAGCTGTGTAGCACATCATAATCATAATTCATTTTTTTCTGTTTATTGTTGTTTAGAATCATTTCATTTCTGGTAAAGCACGAGTGCTGCATGTACATATGTAAGCGAGCTAAGGTAGCTTTAGGTAATAATTTATTTTCTTTGCAGCGTCATAATAGTATTGATCAGAAGACGTGCAGAAAAGGTCTTGATACTCTCGTCATTACTAGCTCACTAATACAAGGCAGAACTTCACATTTTTGTGCAAACTGCAAGCATTCCCTTTTAAAATGCTTGCTGTATTCCTATTCATGACTCATGACTCCTTTGCCTTTTAATTGTCGATGCATGCCTGAATCAGATTTGATTTTTGAACAGGACATGCGTAATTATATATAGAGCTTCAAAGTGATTAAAACACTAGTATTGTGCAGCACTTTGCTCAATTGTTTGGTACGAAGAGGTGCCCAAGGAAAAGAGGAAATGAGACAGAGATGAATGATGGGGATGATGACAGACAAGTCTGCGGCTTGTAAATACTGCTGACATGAGAAGAGAATAAATGATAAAAAACGGAAAAAGGAGTTATCTGTCAGCTGCAACAGCAAACGCGCAGCCATTGAGATAATTATTATGAAGATGGGCCCACAACATTAAATTCATTTTTACCTTCTTCGTTGAACTGTCCTATTTTTTAAATGCTGTTGGTGGAAAAATGATCATTATAGACGTGTGTTGGAGGAAGGAGCACAGGATGATTAGTGAGAAGATGAATGTTAAAGCTAGCTTTACATTTTCATTATTGAGCACGCGTATGTTGTCGCTGTCTCAGAGATTTAATTATGTTGAGCTGTGAAAAATCCTTTGAAAATAATGGCGTTGAAAATGAAAGTGAGCTCTGATTTTCGTAACTTTTGCACTTCTTCTGTCATGTCGTGTGGTCTAGTCCATTGTAAAAGAGTGATGGATAGGTTAGAGGGATCGAATTGAAATGGTTGTTGATGGGTTCGGCATAAGTAGAAAAATTGAATGAGGAAAAGAAAAATGATTGCATACAAGAAAGAATTTTTTCCCGTTAAAACTAACTCATTTATGCTTCCATCACGAAAAAAGTGCAACTCAATTCTGCAGTTAATACTTCATTAATGTCGAAATCAGAATTTCTTATGAATTTCCTATTCTGAAATGGTTTCTTTCTTTGCAATGTAACAGGTTTGTGAAGGTGTGAAGTCTGGCGAGTGGCGTGTTGAAAATGGAAATAGTGATGCACAGGGGCCCCATGCTGTCAAAGGAGATCAATGGGTTGGATATGATGATCCGCGTATTATGGGAATTAAGGTAAAGTGGTCATCAATAGATGACTTTTAAATATATTTTTGTAGTGGATTAAGGAAGTTAAGACGGTTGGGAAAGAAAAGATCTGAAAGAACTAAAGTGTTGTGTTGTAGTCCTCTTGTGCGATGACAAGATTGGTACATAAATAATTCGTACCTCATGATATTTATGCAATATACTCAACAAAGGAATGGTGATGTTCTATAATTCTAGGGAAAATGGGTGAAAGACAATGGGCTCGGGGGTATTATGTTCTGGAGTGTGGACAACGACGACTTCCGCGGCACCTGTCACGGAAAACCATTCCCTCTAATTGAAGCCGCCAAATCAGCTTACTATACTGGAGACGCCCCTGGACAAAGCAGTCCTCAACGCTCATCATCCACCTCTCTCAGCAATCGCTTCTCGAAACCTTCTACTGTCTCATCTAGTACCACCACCAACGCCCGCAACAGATTCTCTAGTCTGAGCTTAGCCAACAGGCGATTTTCTACACCTGCTCCGCCATCAACCACCACCGGGTCTTCCAAGAAGTCCAACAAGGGACGCAGGAGGAATAAGAATAAGAAGAGGAATAAGAAACGCAATAACCGCAACAAGGCCCGAACGACTGAAGCCACTACAACTACCACAACCTCCACGACCACAACAACACCAGCGCCAACATTTAGCCCATTCAATACACCCGCACCACCAACTACTCCAGATCCAGGTTAACTGTTGCCTTTTGTAAAGAAGAAATCCAATCTATCCATCTGGTTGAAACTTAATTTACCATTTCCTTGTTAAAACTAGGTGTCGACTTTGAATGCAAGGAGGACGGGTTCTTTCCTCATCCTCGAGAGGTTTGTTTGCTTTATAATATTAAAAAAATATTCTAAATCAATCGGTTAACTGAACCTTACTTTTTTCTTAGTGTAAAAAATACTTCTGGTGCTTGGATGCTCCTGGTCTCGGTCTCGTTGCCCATCATTTCACTTGTCCTGCAGGGTTATACTTTAATAGGAATACGGATTCTTGTGACTATGCTAGAAACGTACCTTGCAAACCTGGAAGCACTACCACTACAACAACAGGTTTGTATAAATTGTGTTGATGAAATAGAAAAAGTAAAACATCCGTGCAAAGATGGCTTTTGGGGTAACCTGGGAGTACTGTGTCATTAACCATTTTCCATTTCAGCGAGTACAACGACCTCGACTACAACTACCACCCGTCCAACAACGACACGTACCACCACAACAACAACCACTACTACCCCTGCCCCCGAAGAGGAGGATGATGATGAATATTATGACGATGAAGATGAAGGAGGAGAAGACACCGATGAAGAAGAGGAAGGCGATGCAGATGAAGCTGATGAGGGTGGTAGATCTGTCAAGGAAATTAACGACATCAAAGATTTACTCAAGCTAATTAGGAAGCTGGGT
>JAHZNI010000185.1:0-23179 GCA_027744415.1 Seira ritae
GCCTACGTCGTTTCCTAAAATTAGAAACAAAATAAATAACGAAAATGCTCGTGAAACAGTACAATACAATTAAATAGGTGAAACGAAAGGTAAGTGGAAGGAACTTACACGATACGGTCTGCATTAGGTAAAGTGCCAATAAAGTATCCTCCAGGGACCAAATTCTCTGTAGCATTTCTGATCATTTGTCGCGCTTGTGTGGAAGACTCAAAACAGTAATGGAAAGAAAATTGGCAGCTTACTAAGTCGAACATCATTGTTGGATCACTCATTTTACTTGTCACCGATTCCTAAGCACAATGTTTTGTTATCATTATAGAATTGCAATCTAATTTTCTTGTCACGAAGATGATACGACTACGACTAATTAAAAGACAACTTGAACAAAGGATTTGGTACTTCTGCTTACCCTAGTGCAATCAGCAACAATGAATTCTGCCGTAAATAGCGGGGGTCCTCGTCCTCCTCGTTTTTCGCGCTGCTCATCATGCTTCTTTTTCATGTCGTCATATCGCTCTCGGCAGTTATTGAGGGAGACTTCAGCAATGTCAACGAAGACGACATGCCTCATCATCTGAGATTTCTCCCATTTCCTGAGATCACCTCCTTTCCCACAACACAAGTCCAAACCAATCAATGAGTGATTTTCTTTGCCGACTTTTAGCAATTTTTTCATTGCGTCATCTAAAGAAAGTTAACATAATAAGAATTCATTAATTTGTACACTCGTTAAGTAATTGAACGTTCTCAGAACTTACTGAAATTCATGCTTTTCGCCCAGTTATTGTACTTTCGCAGAGTAACAATCTTGGACTCTTCTCTAGCCTCCAGGCCCTTCTCTTTAATTTCATTGTAATGCCTAGCAACGACTGGAGCTAATCCTTCCCCTTCGCTGGAATACGCAGACGTTCCACTTTGCATTGATGCACGAGACGTGTTCCCTGAATACTGCGAATCTCTATCTCTGTCCCCGTATCCCTGCTGGCGCTGACCCTGGTTGTAAGAATTGTCGCCGTAATAACCACCGCCACCACTCGATCTTTGATTTCGCTGCCTATCATAATATTGGTTTTGAGATCCCCTTGTTGACCCCTCGCCTTGATTGCCAGATTCCTTGTAATAGTCATTTCTAGGATATCTATTATTGCTGTGGTGGTTTGACTCGTAGTCACGTTGGTTTTGGTAGCGATCTCGATTATCCCTTTCATTCCCTTGTCTTTGGTAGCTGTCATTTCGATTGTTTCTTACTTTCACATCAGAATCCCACGAAGTCTTCTGGACTCTTGGTGCTGCCGGTGGCGGGGGTTGTATGTGATGTGATTCATCCTCTGAGGAAGACTCGGACAGTCTGGAAGGGGAAGTCTTCCGTTTTCTACCTTGATTGGTGGAGTAACTCATGATGAAATTCTAAAATAATATGAACGCAAAAGAATCATTAAATTTTCATAACTCTCAATAGACCAGTGCGGCTCATTCCATTCCTTACACCTTAAATTAAATCCAGTTGACACTCGTCAAATATTTCCAAGTTAATAATACTTCAATGCACTTACCTCTCGACTGAATTTCTGGAAAAAATTAGACGACGCACAAAATAGTAATCAACGTAGTTTTTAGTCGGAAGACCTTCACTTATTAAGTTTCAAATTATTGCTTATCCTTTTATTTATATCGAACTGCAATTGCACATTCATGACACTCGATAATCGAGGTAGTTCAAACTTCAAACTATCTTTTATTTACTAATTACTAATATTTATTTATTGCTCGTCAGATGACAGACTGACTAGATGCTGTTACCATTATTAGCTTAAGTAACTACTGTACATTTAATGGATCAATTTTATATTGCGATACAATTCAAGCACGCCAGGTTCAATGTTCAAGTCAAGATTTGCTAACTGCCGTGAGCTTACTACCATAATATGCCCTGTAAATATTAATAATACCCCGTTATTTTGCTACCTCTTTTATAAGGTAAGTTTGAAAGTCGTCTTTCTTTCGTTTATAATACGGGGTTTGCTCGTCAATGAACCTCTTTCGTTTTCCTTTGCTTTCCTCTTTTGCCTTTCCAGTTGTTGACAAGTTGTAGCTGCTTGCAGCTGAAAGCACGAAATTGAAATGACCGCATAACTTGCTTGGCTAGCGAACCTTTCTATGTGCCAGTCAACCAGCCAAGCAAAGGTGAACAAAGACTTTGTTTGCTTTACGTTTTGGACCCTTTACACGTTTTGCAAGTCAAAAACGTTGCCAAGCCAAGTCGCCCTTTGGCTTTTGGCAATCCTGGGGCCGTGCGTGGCCTGTGTATTTAATTAATGAAACCATACTATCTATTTTACTTTTCCACCATCCATCGTTTCTGACATTCTGACTATATTTATAATTTAAGAATAGCAGGTTTAAGTTACAAAATTAAGAATCGAATCAATTTGTCTTATGCAGTGGATTCTGCTTGCAGTTTTGGCAGCTATTGCAGGGGATCGATGATATTAGCGTCTCCATCGGCACAGAGCCCATCACCATGGAGCTGAGACCTTCAATCCATCGTGTTTCCAAATCGCCCCTCACAGATCTGTTCGTTTCTTAAACCGGCGATGCAAGCATCCAATTACCCAATTCCATTATTATCACTACCACTTTATTTACAGGAAAGCATGTTGTGGTCAGGGAAGAAATGATGATTTAGATGAAAGGAAAGAACAGTCCCAAAACAGCAATGAAGAATGAACCCCGGAAAGTACCTCTTGACAAAATAGGATTTTACGTCTCCGATCAAGAACAAGTTTAGAGTAAGAGAAGCTGTACCATTAATGTGCATTTCGTGGTATTAAATTCTAGCTCAAGGTACTTATTCTGTGTTCATTTACCTATCAATTTCGGATTCAGGTAGCTGGTATTATAGCTTTAGTCGCCAAGCCTTTTGGACTTTTCTGACTCGCGGGCCCACATGTATGGAAGCAACATGAAAGAAGAGTGCAATAATTGCTATGAATGCTGGGTTAAATAGCCCCCGCTGGTACCTGTTTCTGTTCCCGTTCCCAAGGTAGATTATGAGCACATGGCGATTTATGAATGTATCGAATAATATGCATGGGTTCATACTCATTCATATAGGGCTCGAGATTCCCGAATGATGTTTTAGGCGAGTTGATGATATATATAATTTATATTTTAGCTGACTTACCAGTTACCACTGATGTTGACGAATATATTATGAATAAAAATTCAAGAATCTATCAGTTCAGTTCAATTTTTCTCTTCCACCTTTTGCAATCCATTGATTCACTGAAGGGAAAATGGCCACGACTGATCACAATCATCCTATGCACCATGGCCGGGAGTCCATACATCACAAACTTCAAACGCCTACTGGTCGTAAATCTACACTACACAACTTGCCAGCAGGAGATGGAGATGATGAAGGCGGAGGAGGACCCACCAATCCAACTATTTCCCGCCAAACCCTTCACTCCAAAGAATTAATTGATGCTTTCAAACCAATTAAGTATTTTCTGACAGTTATCGGACAAATGCCGTTTACCATTAAGCCAAAGGTATTTTAAGTACTCCTTTGTTTAACCGTCATGATCATGAATTTTATGATTATAAGGAAAGGTAAAATAGATTAAATTACATATATTACGTTTCTCCTTTCCAGAAAGACGGAACCTACTCATTCAAGTTTTACAAAGTGAGCGTTGCAGCGATTATCTACCTCATCATGTTCCTTATAACCACAGGCTTGTACTTACTCGTAACGATTGGGATCTTGAGCTTCGTTTTAGACGCAGTATTCAGTTACATTAAGCCAGATTACTACGTAATGTAAGTAAGCCATTTATTTTCATCACTCAATCATCGTCGCNTACTACGTAATGTAAGTAAGCCATTTATTTTCATCACTCAATCATCGTCGCAAACCTAAATCTCAAATTGTCCCATTATTGCTTTTATCATACGAAGTACTCAAGACAGAGAAACGAAGCTGACGGAGATGATGCTGTGGGAAAGGTACTTGATTCGTCATGAAATGGTCTCAATGATAGTCGTGTGGTCCTGGCTAACCGTCGCGTGCGCTGGGAGTCTGTACATCCTGACAAACTCCAAGTACTACGTTCACTACATGAATTACTTCAACAGAGTCGTTCAAATCATGGATATGGACATGACGCCAGGAGTGAGCGCCTACATCTTCATCAATAACGTTTTGTCGCTCGTGGTAGCGTGTCTCCTCACGGCTGGTTTCATCGCAGGATTTCTTGCAAAATTCAGCGCAGTCACGAACACGTCCCTCGTCATTTTTAACTTCATCATGCGACTATTTACCGTAGAAATAGAGGATATAACGGACGGTGACATTATTTACAAAGTGGTTGGCTATTGTATCATGCTTTACTCTTTGTTCGCCGCTCGAGCAAACGTTATTCAATTTCTATTCTTCAGTCAACTCCTAAAGAATGGAAGTAAAATTTGGAACGAGAGGCTGAGAAGAGTGCTCAATCATAGTAAGAATTCTGTTGAGAATTTCGTCGCCCTCTGCAATTCTTATTATGCATAAAAGCTGTCTTTTCCTGCAGCACCAGTTGAACCCGAAGAAGCTGACAGTCAGTTTTGCAGGCGTCTTGAGCCAAGACTCGTTTACAAGGACCATTTGATGATCGTCCAGTTGTACCAAATGACCGAGAATGTGTTCGGATCTATTCTGTTTGCATACTACAGTCTTACCCTGATTTCCATTGTAATGGAGCTCTATCAGCTTGCCGCACTTCAGGGGTTTGGAAGCGACAGGGCAAAAGAGGAGAACAGGGCTCTCCTCAACGATAGCCAGATTCAAGCGCAAGCGGATTTGAAGAAACTGTATGACACGAGGGAATCCACTGGCGATGATACTGAGGATCAGGAGCATCATCAAGAGATCATTGCAGTTGCGGGTGTATCGGTGCTACTCCTTCTGCAGAATTTCATCTTTTGCTATAGAACAACGGTCGACGCTGCCAAAGCTTATGAAGATGTATGTATTGTCTGAGTGATAAATACAGTAAAGTAACTCCTTCAAAAACTTAGCGTTTGCTTTTATGCTTGAAATTTATTATGCTATTTTATGCTTTTTTGAAGGCGATGAACGGTTTTGATATCTTGAGACGACATGGCTTAATGTTCTGCAAGAATAAAACGGACAGAAACTTTGTGTTAAGTTTGTACTTTAGCTTCGCTAAAAATAATCCCCTTCAATTAACGGCTGGAGGATACTTCGCAGTCAATAAAGTTTTGCTAGTTACAGTAAGTCAAGTCAATTGGCTAATAATAATTACCATTATATCCTAAAACCCGACTTGGTTCTTTAAATTTTTTAAATTTAAAACTTTTTACAGCTTGTCTCCGCCGTAGTCAATTGGGCTATTTCAATTTATCAAACGAAAGTCGATCAGTGGAAATGACGGGTAAAATAATGTGGCTAATGAATAAGACTTGCGGCCTACGAACTTTTTGGACGATAGACATTGTTTTAATGGAGTATAATATGTACATACATAGATAGATGCTTATTGGTTGCGATAATACTTATTTACGCAATGAATTGGAATTATACTAAAGAATACGAATAAATATGACTTGCTTGCTACGCTATGCCGGTTCAATGATTTATTATTGCCATAAAAGGGTAGACAGTAACAGTATAGACTTAAATAGTAAATAGGCTAGTAATGTTTATTATATATCTTTAAGATTTTAAACAGCGCCATGCTTTTCTTTATACTGAATAAATCTGGGTAGGTTTGTGTTTGATGTCTGAATGACTGCTGCATGTTCCCCTAAAGATCTCCGCTCACATCGAACTTGCTTTTTAAATTGAGGTTGGTAGGTTTTCAGCTTTTGTATTAGCTGAACTTTTTTCAAAATGTGGTTGAAATCGTCCTCGGCGAAAACGTCGAAGATCGTGTCTAACACTTCGGCAGCCAGCCAAAGTCCTTGTCTTTCTGGTTTTGTAGTTGCTAAACAGTTTAATAAATATTCTACTATTTGAGTAAGCAAACTTTCCACATCTGGTCGATTTGAAGCATCCTTTGGAAATCTCATGAGAAGAAGGCCCGAGCAGCCGATTATCTTCATAACGTTTACTTTCACTTTCATGAGATTAACAGTCTCATACACTTGATTGAAAACCTGGAGAAATAAGTCAAAATTGAATAAATGATTCGTCAAAGAATGCTTTGATTTAGATTTCACATCAATATCAAACTTCGCTAACCGCAAAATCTCCGCAAAGCTGTCCTGCAGCAGGGGACAAAGTCTTCTGGCTTACTGCAGATTGTATGATTGCTCGCAAAGCCGATGTGGTTGCTTCAACCATGGTTTCGTCGTTGGGTCCTGCAGTGTACGGATCGGATTTAAACAAAATTCTTATCAATCCTGTTTACCACAAATGTCTGATGTTGAGAAGCCTTTCTACTACAAGATTGATTATAGAAAAAAATTAACTTGCCTAATTCGGTCATGGCGGATCCAAGCCCAGTCCAGAGTTCTTTGATTCCAATACATTTCTCCAATTCAGCCAAACTCAAGACTTCAATCAAATTTTGCAAACAAATAAGAGCAGTAGATCTAACAGCGTTTTGCTTCCTCAAAATGTTTTGCCCATAAGTGTCGTTTTCACTTAGGATTTGTTTAACATTCACCGGCAAGCTCTTAATTTTACTCAATACTTTTGCGACAAGTCCGGACGCTGACAAACATTCATAGACTTGTTCTGGCATGTCAGCAAGATCCTTCATTTCTACGTCTTGTTCACCACTTTCCGTTTCCCCTTCAAAATCACCATCCATTGACTCCTGATCGTCTTCATCGTCATCTTCGAAAGAATCTATCTCGTCCGTTATTACAATGTTGGACAAAATCTCCAACGCCATAAGTTGAGAGCTTATTAACGCCATCACCGATTCGCACTTTTCGTCTACTTCAAATATCTTCTTGAGGTCACTTTCGCTATCCCTGTGGTAAATTTCTTGGTGACTTCCACCATTCAGCGGTACTTCGGAGGTGAATCGATTGATTTGATTCAAGTGGTCAACTTCCAAAATTTTATTAAGGGTTCCCATCACCAAACTGATCGCTTCTGGAGGGGACTGGCGTAGATCACCTTTGTTTAAGTTGACTACAATTCCTAGACATACGAACAATTCGATCGGTAATTAAGAATAACAATACATATTCCATGATGATCCAACTAAGATTCTATCGAGAATCCCTATACTCTATACCCTACCGATTGCAGCGCATTGAAAATAGAGCAACTGCCACGCGTCAACAGTGTCATCAGAAATGTTTATAATGTTAACAAGGATTTCCTCCAGCACTTTATGGTTTGTCACAGCATCAGTGTTGTCCTCAGTGGCCGAGTAAAGACAAAGAGCTGCATTTGAAAGCAGAAGATTTTAAGGAATATTGAAGACGAGGTAGGTACTTATATTTAATATTTATTATTGTTCATTGACTAAGAGTATGACTATTATCTAACCTGAAGAAAGTGCCACTCGGAGTCCGTATATTTTCACATTTAAAAATTTTAAAAGGACGTCTCCAAGTTTCTCCTGATTAAATACTTTCACAGCGATTTCTCCTGCTTCACTGCAAGAAAACAGATGACCAAAAATGTTAAAATACTACCAATTCAAATCGTACGGGTTAGCTTAAGAGTGTGGTGGCCCTTTACCATAAATTCCACAGTAAAGTGACCGATTCAATAAAAGCCTCGGTTGCAGAATCAATTTTAAACGGCTGCTTCGAATGCTTTTCCTTGCTCATAGGGGTCCAATCGGCACTATACTTCTGCGTAAGTCAAAAGATGACAGATTTGCCTTTCGGGTTAGCGTCATTACTTCAACATTAAGTGCAGGAACAAAATGAAATCAAACCTGCTTGATGAGAGTAACTAGGGGCGTAAGAACATCGGCCGCAATTATCTTCTCACAAACATCCATACTAATAGAGCTCAAATTCCTGTTCGACAGACATATATTCCCTTTTGTTAGATCAAATGCAGGCAAGGAATATGACATTATTATATTGTGGATAATAATGGCAATAATCTACTGACCTCAAGGCACCAGCTGCAGAATGGCGTACAGAGACACTGGGATCCAAAAGCAATGGTGCAACCACTTTTAGAATATCCCCCTTCAAAATTTCTTTCAAATAAGCCGGTTTAGACGACGCAGCGGACAATGAATTGAGCCCACTGTCACGTTCCTCGGCCACTGGACTTTGGAGCTGGACCAGTATCAAAGCAAAATGGGGTATTTTAGCTTATCTAAATTACAAAGATGATATCCAACAAAATATATAACTGCCTTCATATTTTTTACCTACCTGTTCCACATTAGTCTGAACAAAGGTGGAAACTGGGCCCAAGTCCCCAAACACACTGCCATCATCATTCTCCACCTTACTCAGGCCTGTTGGATCAGGTCTGGAAATCTTGGAACATTTTTTACTTCTAACCTTCCCCATTTTGCCTGTCGAAGGAATAAAACAACTTCAGTAAAATTGTGATAATAGCCTTTTTACTTGGAATATTATATTCCGTGGACGACCAATCAAGCCATTGAACATAAACATAACTAAATTACTTCACTTGTCTAACTAACTCTAGTTGTATAAATAACAGTAAACAGTGGTGGCAAACACCGCGATCCCGATGAAGTAACCGATTGCAGCTAAAGCCACTATTAAATTAACGGCATACCACCTCAAAGGAGGATAATATGGTGCAAGAAAAAGAACTCCAGCTAGGGAAATCATGAAGATGATACATGAATATGCTTTGATCTTGGCGTTTGACCACATTTTCCTACTTCCTAGCTTGTAATTTTAAATTCTTACGATTTTCGAAAATGTCGACTCAAACTCATCATTTTCCACGCGTAAAAATCGTCAAATTCAGTGTTCATTTCATGTCAAAGCTTGAGTTAGTCAAAACTCAGGAGGAGACGATATAACAAAATAAAACTACTATACTTACTGGGGTCATCATACCCTGAATGAGCTCAAAATGCAATGACCCGTCGCGTCAATAGAAAATTCTTACAGTGCAAATCAGTCACTGAAAATTAGCTTATATCGTCCACCAGAAATTTATTAAGTTGTACATTCTAATGGCATCGTCCAAACTATAATTACTGTGTGACCTGATCACTGCTCACTACTCTACAATAATATTTCATGGAGTCAAAAGGAGTTTCAAATATCTTACCTGTCCAGTGCTTTATCCGCTGTTTTTTTTCTTCGCCTAAAAACTGTCGAGTCGAACTCGAAACTTTCGAGTCAGGCAACTTGTCAGAAGTAAACAGTCAACAAAACCTAACGTGGTTTCCTTTCCAGCAGCTAAAACGAGACAACTCTTGCTTTTCCAAACTTATCATGTGCAGCCTTTTAAAGATGCTGTTTACCGCGGGAAGGTTAGGGTAAAGTGAGACTGTTTTTGTGTTGAACTACTTTAACCACACTCCATACAATTAGAGAAACATGCGATGACGATGATGACGATGACACATATGTGAAAGACTATGGCTATGGCTATTGAATTGAGATCTTGTGAGTGCTCGTGACAGATCCTGATTGAAAATCACGAAACATTTTTGCAGAATCGAATAGATGAAGGATGATTGAGAATGGATGTCATTTAGAAGCTCATTGTCTTCAAGTTCGTAAATTAGTAACGACATTGCGAATCGAATGGATGGATGGACGGAGAGAAAGAATGAAGCTATGGGTCATTATGATAATTTAATATCAACGTTACTCGTCACTCGTTAGAATTTTCATACGTGGATTTGTCAATTGCTTTAAAAACTAAGATTTATGGGATTTATGCAATGAATACCTTAAGTCATTTTAAATGAGGTTGAAATATGAGTTTAAAATCTGACTTTTATTACTTAAAGACATCTTGATTGACACATATAAATTATCATTATTACATGTGGAATAGGTAGATCGGCAGAAATGAAATTCATTAACTAAATTATGTATATATATAACCCACTGAAGCTTTAAATAATAGAAATGATCATTGCGCATAGTTAAGCTACATCAATCACTTTTAGCTTATGCAAACAGTATACAAACTATTCAAAGTAAAACAATAAAATATAATTTACCTCAATACACAGTAATGGTCATTTACAATGCATTTGAACTTTTAGTTTAAATACAACCACTATTTTCTTGCTTTCTTAAAACACTTACGGTCAACGGAAATACATCAAAAAATAACTAGTAGATTTTAGGAAAAAGTAGTCATCATATTAGCTTATCGTGCACCCTCACTCTGATTATCAATTTTTTGTGTACTCGATGGAGTAGTGGCAGAAGATGAGCGAGAATCATCGGGACTGAGAGATCTCCCCACTACGTTAGGCTTCTTCTCTTCTGTCATATCCCCCATCATGATTTTCGAGGATGAGGTTTCATTTATTTTATGACCACAAGGCCCCGTGTCGGACCCATGCTTACTTGAAGGGCTAATCTCCACCTTGACATTAACAACAGGATCCAATTCCTCATCGGAATCATCCGATCTGTAGAAGAACCTCTTACGTTTCTGCTGTTTCGTTCCAGAGCCTCGAGTTCCATTGGAGGGTGGAATTGGACTGCTGCTGTTGCTTGACATGCGATCATGGGAACTGCTCAGGTTTAGCGGACGCTTGTTTCCACCACCGATGGAGTCCCTTCGGACTCCCTCCTTGTTCAAAAGTTCCTTGAGCTGCTCATGGGTGACCATGTGGTTATCATATTGTTATCGGGGGTGGTGGTCGTGGTCACAGCAGAGTTTGAGCTCGCAGGCCGACCATTATCTTCAGGGGTTGTGGACGACGGTGATTTTGTACTCAACGAGTCTTGCAAGTTCCCTGAGCCTCCTAGACCGGGCCCAACAACGGGAGGGAGGAAAAAGCGTGGAGGGAATGGCAAAGCAAGGGAAGTCTTCTTTTGGTAACAATCATCACAAATAAAGGGTTGTGGCTCGGTAGAGTACCCATTTCTTCCACCGGTTGGGTCTGGCCGCTCCTCCGTTTTAAAGCAGAGGCAACATTGAGCTCGAGTCATGGCGGTTGACCCTCCGCTCCCAACTGGGGACTTTGCAGAAGCATTGACTTTACTTTGAGAGGAATCGTTATTACTGTTAACATTATTACTATTACTACTGGAGCTAGTTTGTTGCTCATCAAGTCTTGTCGTATGAAACTTGGAATGCATCTGGACTTCGATTTCAGTCATTAGCGTTTGTCTGCAGATTATGCAAGGAATGGGAAGTTGAGAAGCCAGTGATTTGGAATTGGTAGCAGCGCTTGAAGTGCTGCTACTATTGCTACTACCATTTCCTGTCGTAGAGTCCGCAGAAGATTGCTGCTGGGAATGCTGCTTCATGTGGAAGTAGTATTGCTCCTCATTCGAAATATTCTGCTTGCAGCCGGTACAGGTGGTGCCGGACACAACCTTGCAGTGTGTTAATTTATGCTCAGCAAGTAGTGTGGCTGATGGACAAACCTCATCGCAAATGTTGCATTTATGTTTGCCACTTGCCACGACTTGATGAGTTTTCATGTGGTTTTCCAGATCGGTCCTGCTCTTGCAGTTTTCGTTACAATAAGCGCAGCTCAGACTAAGAGTGCTTGACGCGTTGCCTGAAGATGATGAGGAGCTTGTTGTGGCGTTATTATTTGAGCTGCCACTTCCAGTTCCAGAGGAAGAGTGATTTTGATGAGAGGACTTGTGACTAGAATTGCTATTATTGTTATTACTACTACCGTGCGTCATTTTTGCAATGCTCGTCGTCCTTTCGCTGATGAGAGAGGTAGCGCTTTCAGAGGACACGTTCCCGAGAAGAATGTGGTGGACTTGTTTCCTGTGAGTAGCGAGCTCGGTCTCGCTCCCAATTACCTTGTCACAAATATCGCATTTTAATTCTTTGGTTGCCTTATTTCCCACTGATGAGGCGGAGGATGAATGAGCCGACCCTTTTTTGGTAGATTTGGAACTCGGACCGAGGCTGGAAGATCGACTAGCCGGGCCTCCGCTGCTCGTATGCATATGATCAGAGGCAGAGGACGAGCCATTTACCATGGAAGAATGGTGGGTTTCCATGTGCTTGTCCAAGAGAAACTCGACGTGGAATGCCGCATCACACATTTTGCAGATGAACTGCTTCTGATGGGTACTCAGGTGAAACTGGAGGTCTATTTCAGAAGGAAAGGATGAACTGCATAGGAGACATCGGAACGGGGAAAGTTTTCGCAGGTGTACCATTTTAACATGGACCTATGGGGCAAAATGAGAATCATCCCTTAGAATATTTCCCTTCAATAAATTTCAATTTTTATAAAAGTGATTTAACATAATGCATTATATTTTACCTGAAACTCAATCTCGGATCTGAAAATATTGCTGCATGAGTTGCACCTGAACAATTTACATTCATTCGAATGCTTCACCGCAAAATGGACTTGGATGGAGACCTTGGAATCAAACATTTCCTTGCAAAGTGCGCATCTATACAGATGATGAGCATGAATGTCCATCAAATGCTTCTGGAGCTCATCCGGCTTTCCAAACAATTTCAGACAGCTCTGGCATCCGTACTCCGTACTCGTGCTGAGATAATGAGCCAAGCTATGATTCTCCAACTGGTCTTCTGTATTGAACTCGCTGTCACATTCCTCACAAACATACTTTTGGACGATTTCCTCCAAATGGCTTTTCAAATGAGTCCGGAAAGACTCAAAGTCAGAGAAGCCGGCATTGCATTGATTGCATAGGAGAACGGGTGCTCCAACAAGAGACATGATGGGATTAATGTTATTATTGTTGGTGGAGTGAGCCATCGCTGCTGCCGCCGCTGCGGCTGCTGCTGCTGCAGATCGGATTTCAGATTGTGTGGGCATCGAAGAACTAGTGGACGTAGAAGAAGGTGTACTCAAACTGCCACTGCTGTTAAGTGCATGAGAAAGATGGTGGTGGTGATGATGGTGATGATCGTCATCCTCACGTTTTATCTTTTTTGCTCCGCTGGAAGAAGAGCTTGTGCTAGAGGACGGCAGCTCAGTCGAGGATTTGCTCTTCTTGCTCAAGTCCGTAGGTTTAACTTGCAGAGGCTCGGGTGAACACACCTGTTGAATTAAAATAT
Source organism: Seira ritae (assembly GCA_027744415.1). NCBI lineage: Eukaryota > Metazoa > Arthropoda > Collembola > Entomobryomorpha > Entomobryidae > Seira > Seira ritae. Next base: position 13,181 of record JAHZNI010000185.1, read on the forward strand.
ATACAAAAAATGAATATATTTTGCCACTATGCTTTCCAAAACACCGAGCAAATATAATAAGCCAAATAAAGTTCATCTGGACGCTAATTCTTCTCGATTTTTAATGGAAACATCCATAAAAACGCCATTCAGGTGAAAAATCCATTTTGGGGCATTGTGAGACACACGAAATAAATCAACTTAAACTACAAAATGTGTTATAGTCTTACCGGAATTTTGCTCCGATGATGTCCATTATTCGCATGAAACAGCACAAAATGTTCTGCATACAAAGCACTATTGGGAAAAGCGATTGCACAAGGGGCGCAAAAAGCATTTTCTTTTGCTTTCGCCTGCAGATATCCACTCAGACTGTGTACGGTCACGGCATGCTTATGTAAAGAACTGAGGCTGGGGAACTTCATTGTACAAAAAGTACATGGGAATCCATTTGGTGATGTGATGCTGTCTGGAGATGCAAAACCTGAAGGTGTTGGGATTGGTGAAAGGTGATGCTGGGGACTTTCTCCCATTTCTCCATTCAGTAAAGACCCTTTAAAAATAAAAAAATACAAGCAAAATCAAGATATGTAGAATCAACAACCTTTTTGCACTCGTGTACATTATGTAAGCAAGTGTTCTTACCATGAAATGCCTGAACATGGAGTTGCAACGCTTCCATTGAAGTGAAGGAGTCTTTCGTGCAGTAGATGCATGCCAGCTTGGGCATAGGGAAGGGTAAAAGCATGTGAGCTGGGCTGAGTTGATGATGCTGCTGGAGATGATCATTAGGCTCGACCGACCCTCTCGCTTTCGTTGAAGGGGAGGAAGAGGGTGTTTTAGGGGAAGCCGAGAATCGCTTCAGGCTGATTATATCTGGCTTTTCTGGCGTAGTTGAGCTGATGGGCCGGTGATTTTGAAGGACGTGAGCCTAAATAAGATATGACGGAAAGTTTCCTCATGAAAATTGACGTATTTTTTAAAAGAAAAATGTGAGACGCATAGATTCAAATTCAAACATCATCTATTTCATATATCTACCTGAAGATCTTCGCCCGTATGAAAAGTTCCATTGCACTGAAGACATCTGAAGGATCCGGGACTTGGGGTACTGTGAACTGACTCCTTCTTATGATTTTGCATATGAGAAGTGAGCGCAGCAGCAGTATTATAGCCTCGATTGCACACCACGCATTGGTACGGCTTTTGATGATCATGAGTCTTAAGGTGAATTTTGAGATGATCGCTATTGAACACAATGGAAAACACAAAATCTTATTTCTATTTCTACTCCGCTTTGTTTTCCAATTCCAGTGAAAGAAGCGAAAGGGAAAATGTACAAGTACAAGCATGAGTGAATGCAAAGAAAGCAACAAACCTTCTGGAGAAAGCGGATTCGCAATGCGGACACCGGTACTTCTTATCGCCCGTGTGCAGCTTGACATGACGGTCACGACTCCGCTTGTGCTTGAAGAGCCGCTGACAAAAATCACACTTGAACGGCATCTGGTCGCTGTGACTCTGAAATGAAGATAATCAAATTACTTAATTATAAAACCCCTTCCAGCTCCAAAAAAAATGAGGATGAACGACCACTGTAGCAGGAGCATGATATTCCACTGGCTTGACTTATCACTTATGGTACTCTAGTCACATCTTATGAATTTCACTTCATTCTTTCTTTTAACAAAGTTAGATCTCCCCGCCCTGAGCATTTGCGGACAAACACGAGAAATTCACTCGAGTGATAAAATGTTATACAGCAATGTGAAAAATTGTAAGAAAGCGATAGTGTGCACAGTCAGCAGGAATTAGTCGGTTTTTTGGTACACTTGTCATTTTCCTTTCTAACACTTTCCTGATTTTTCATCTCAAAAGGCATGATCATGATCAATACCGTTCCACTCACTTCTTATAAAGAACTCGGTTGTGAATGTAAAGTACCAAGTCCGGGTGTCATAAAACATTTGAAATTCTCCATTTTTCTGATAACAAATCCTGAAAACAGAAAGACTTTTAAAAATGACTCTGTACTCAAGACTCAAGTTTGTTTGAAGGAATTAGCCCGATGAGTCATAAATACTTGTTAGAAATGCTATTGTCAAATAGTGTAATCTTAGCTTTATGCCGAGCGGCATGTGTCGCTCTAATAAAATTTCTAATTTTTCGTTCCTTATCAATCTCAGAATAAACATTAACTTTGAACTTAAAACCAAGTCTGACTGAGATGGCTTTTCAGAGACATGAGTTTACTTCTTTACTTTAAAAGCGTTTAGTCTGTGTCAACGTTCGTGCCCTTTTCGATAATCTTATAATCTTCTTTGGACTTAGATATTTTATGTTGATGATGATGACTAATTACGTTTTATCTTTTGAAGAATACAACGGATGCTTTTTGATCACTCAGACCGATGTTAATAAAACGTATCCTTAGTCCTTTCTAAGCTCAAGAAGAATGAAAGCTGATTGAGGGTAACACGATAAAGTACATCGGTACAGGCTCACGCACATGAAAGTTTGTTTTTTGCCAAATTCTCAACTCGTGCTTCATTGTAAATATGAATATGAATTTCGCTTGACCACAATTTGTGAACTATGCACCTCAGGATAAAAATGTATGCAATGAAATTTGTAAGTATGTGAGTATGAAAGAAGAGAAAGAATTCTTAAAACATACCTGTTCGTGCTTCTTGAGGTAAGAAAGTCTGGGGAATGCTTTCTCGCAAAATTGACAAGCGTAAGGAGTAGAATCAGTGGGTCCAATCGTGAAGCTTATCTCTGGATCGTTCCCATCCGTGGCCACGCTATTAGGTGTCTCGCAGGAGCTTGGCGACAACGAGTTCCCGTCCTCGTCTGCCGTTTCAGAGTTCCACGATAGGCTAGGTTCTGTCCCCAAAGTATCTGCGTAAATAATTCGAAAAAAAAAAGAATTGTGATTACTTTTGAAATCCTGCAATGCAATACACATTTGCATACTTACATACATATATGCTTTCAGTGAAATCGCTTTCATGAGTTATGGAAGGAATGATGATCCTATGATCATGCAAATATGAGAGCCAATAAGTTCAAAATGTACCTGGGATTTCTTTCGTTGCTTGTATCTTTTCAATCAGTAGCTCCAATTTGCTACTGTTTCCTTTGAACAACATAGTTTAACTGGTTTCATGCCTTCGCAAGAGTATATTTCACAAACACAAGAACTATCTAATTTGACTAAAGAATGTTTATCTCTGCTTGAATCACTAATCTTAATCCAGCGTTTTCCTGAAAGTTTTGCAAGTCCTTTCAGTCTGCGATTCAATCACACACTGGAATACTAATCATGTGGCCAACAAGTTTCCTCTAAAAACTCACTATTTTTTCTTGTCACACCCCAACATAAACTGAAAATGAAACTACTCAATTTTCTCTGGACCTTCTCGTAAAATTAGGGTTCATCTCAGCCTCTAATTAGGTGTCGTATGAATTGCATAATTTGATAATTTACTTTTCTTCCTCATCAATTGAGCCCGTGCTAGAAAAGATATAGGTGACCACGCACATCTCCTTAATTGGGTAATCAGTCCCAAAACACAATAATGAGAATAACTAGTAAGTCTGATGATAACACTTCAACTTCTTCACTAAAGATTTCCTTTTTTCCTTGTTTCTCCCATTAGCACTATTAAGTATGAAGTCCGCTACACGTACATAAATACATACACAAGTCCAGAAGAAAATAACCACTAATTACTTATCTCCTCATGATCATTTTACGAGGAAGTAAAATCACAAATAATTAGCCTAGGCTCTGCTTCTTCTTCCTTCCTCAACAAGTCTCACTTCATTAATGTATTCTCAATTAGGTAAAATTTCAGAATGAACTGTTTCACGAGCAGATTTAACGTGTATCAAATATAATTTTATTTCTTCAGAGAAGCAGGAACACCAACTAAGAAAAACCAAAAAGTTTTATTGCTTCTTGTTCTTCCAAAGAACCTTCTTCACGTGACATTCACAAAACAAAAAAGTCAAGCGAGCTAATCCACTCGGGACTGGTCTGGTCTCTGGTCGTCGAAAAGTCAGAAAATGCTTTTATGATGATGATTCAATAGAAAAAGGGTCATCATCATTTACTTCACCAAGCACGCTTGATTGTGTAATCTAAAGAGGAGAGAGATAGAGAGAGAGCCTGTTTTTTCCTCATGTCATGCCAGGACCAAGAGCCAACAAGGACTAAGCGAGTAATCCACAAGGGACCACGTCCTTACTCTTTCCTCAAAACTTTTTTTTCGAGTTCGAGTTCTTTGAGTGAGTAAGTCCTTCACTCCTCCCGATGATTATGATGATGATCTCTGGCAGAACCGACCATGCCATGCATGCATCTAAATAAGCTACATACATGTAGGCGCTGTGTAATAATAAGAAGAAAAGATGTACGCAATCCAGAGAGAGAGAGAAAAAAACTCACCCCAAGAGGAGAAAGAAGCACTGACAACTGGAGGTCTTAATACCAAATAACAATGCATGCACTACACTGCACACACACACATACACACACAAAAACGGCAATAATTCTGAAAAAAAGTCCTGCCCAACACTTCATCCCATTCGGTATGGTTTTTTTGTAGTGTGGACTGTGGACCATGCCTTACTTACACAAGAGTGTCTTGTGTGTTCCCCAGTTCCCCATGCAGTTGTAAATATGGGATGGGATGTTGTATAGCTCCAATATAATGTAACAATGCAATATCGATAATCTTTTTTTGTATGACCTAAACCGAGGAGAAAATGACTTGAGGAGTGCAATCACACAGTTACAAAAACTCTGCTTGTGATCTTCCTCTCTCCCAAGCTGGATAAAAAGGGACCCTCCACAAAGCAGAGAGCAGGAACACTTTTATTATGACTTGACGCAAAAATGTTTTTTCGAAGACGGAAACTACATCCCTGATCTTGATATCTCTGTACGGTACGCATGCAACAACTAAAGCAGAGAGCAGGTAGAGGAGACAAAGAGAGAGAACTCCTTGCTCAGTCGAGCATCCCTAGCACAATTTCGATTCTTTTTTTGTCGTGTTTTTCTTGCAAAAGCTATCGGACTACTAAACGGCAACGTTTCAAAAATCCTGATGATATAAACACTGGTTTTAGATTTTTTGGGAAGGATGATATTATGATGATGATGACGATACGATGATGACGAGATGAGTTGTTGAAGTACACACATGCAATATTATAGAATGACTGATGCTAAATAGGTGGTAGGATCGAGCATAGCGCAAACACACACAGAGAGAACGAGTTGCATCCTCTCATTTTTTTGCTTTTGCCTTCCCAGAGGAGTGAAGCCATGCGAAGTCTCACTGACTGAACAGAATAGCCTAAAAAGCGTAATATGAAATGATAATGTACGTAGTATCACATCGGAGGATAAGTTATATTCTTAGCAGACGTGAACACAAAAATCCATTGTATTTTTGTGGGAGAGAGCTCTGAGCACAAAAGAAGTTTATTCCGAACGAGTTAAAAAAAGTACCAGCGAATGCCACTGCCACTTGACTCATCGTCATCATCGGCTTCAGATCAGCAGTGGTTATGGTGAAAAAATCTACCCGTGTTGTTTAGCATTATAACCATTTAATCCAGTAGGGGAAACGGATTTTTTTCTGAAGAGAGCATGCATGGCTTTATAACAATCACCCTTACCTCCGACCTCCTGCGGTATGCTCATCTTTCCATGAACTTTTGATTTCCTAAATGCTTCCATCCACGTATGTAATAAGTAATTGCAATCGAGCAATGATGGCAAAGGAGGGCGATGAGTATGCATGTAAAATGTTCTTTTTTTTGTTTATCAATTTTAGGGCCACATCTGTACAATTCAGAAGGAAAAAATATTTCCTCAAAATGTGCGTTTTTAAATCAAAGCAGGGATAAATTTTTTTTGCTCGCCCGCTGATCAACATGAATGCAATGAAAAAGTAATTTTCATTTCAAGAAGACTTGAATAAAACGCCTCTTGACGAAATCATTTTCTAAGCTTTTGAGTAATCATTAGAGTTAATTTGAGATGCTGTGAGTTCAAAAGCACCGAAAAAATATGAAACTGGAGCTGCTACCTACTCCCTACAACTACACGCCGTGGGTAGACGAACTGCTTCAAGAGTTCTAGTTCTAGAGTCTAGAGAGTAAGTATGTTTGTTCCAAAGTTATTGAGATTGAGATTCAAATCGAGACCGTGGGACAGGCTTTACTATGATCTGGAAATTGCGGGTAAGAAGGAATCACTCACGTTAAATAATGTTTTGCAAGGAACGTTTATAATGCAAAGCTATTACTTTCCAGATAACCTATTTGACATTAGGTTCCTACGCCAGACAGTAACCAGTCATAATACAAACGCTGCTCATGAGAACTCACAACAGGTTATCAATTGGGTACGTAAAGTCGCAATGGTTGTTATTGCGTTACATAAGTACATCAGACGACATTCCTTTACTGCACATGCAGAGATGCCTACTTTCCTTGCATGCAATCTCCCAAGGGGCTACGTGCAAATATAGATTATGCATCTGTACTGATACCGATATGATGATGAATCAATCACGAAGAAGGTTCAAGCGGAAAAATGGCAAAGGCTTGTTAGTCTAGACGTAATTCAACTCTTCCAATCTTCTTCTTGGAAAACTCGAGAAGAGAGTACAGAGTATGCAAGCTGTGTGTGGCTCATAGAATTTATTATAGTCTGGAGTGTTATTCCATTCCCAGTTCCCACATGATTTTACTATTGCATTTGTTTAGACACGGACAATGAGGTTTTTGCTCTCTCTTGTTGCACCAAAGCAAAAATCTGAATCTGGATTTGGACTACTATTCCGTTACACTTCTTCTTGGAAAACTCGAGAAGAGAGTACAGAGTATGCAAGCTGTGTGTGGCTCATAGAATTTATTATAGTCTGGAGTGCTATTCCATTCCCAGTTCCCACATGATTTTACTATTGCATTTGTTTAGACACGGGCAATGAGGTTTTTGCTCTCTCTTCTTGCACCAAAGCAAAAATCTGAATTTGGATTTGGACTACTATTCCGTTACTTTACTATACTATCAATATACTATATTGTCTACAACGACGAAGATAATGTACTTTACAATCAAGTTTTAATTACAAAATTACATTACATGACGCACTTAATTGAGTTTGAGTGGGCTCATTCCTAGTAAGCAAAAGTGATACATCATGAATTCAAGTTTGAAGATTGGAATTATGAGAAAAAAATCTACTCTAGAGAGTTTTGCTTGAGGACACTTTGGAAAAATTATTGTCATTTGGGAAAACCGCAAACTGTTATTGCTCCTTCTTACAATACAAATCCTTTACGAGCGAAAGCTTGAACTGGGATATGGCATTACAAATTATGCCTACTTGCATAGAGTACATGTCAAAACAAGAGAGAAAAACCTCAATCCTTATTCAGCATTTGTAAGTCTCAGAATGCCCCAAAAAGTCTCAGAATCCTCAGGTTTTAGCACGCACTAGGCCTTGATGACACACAAGCCGACCTAATTTTCACTTGATCGCCCAACATGAGATTTTCTTGGTTTCTTTGTACTCCCCAAAGGGTTCCTTACAAAAATAATTACTCATGATAACCACAAAAAGAGTTTGAATTTCTTTTTCTGGCATCGTTTTTTAGAAAGGCCAAGCCAGAGCTGTACACGCACGTTTTATGCACCGTATCATTTCTACAGGGGCTATACAAAGGTGACGGTTCTAATTGTGATGCCGATGGACACCTAATTTTGGGCTCATCATGACTCATCTACAGCGACCCTGCTTTTTTGTGGTGACAGTGACAATTTATGTGCGCAACAGCCCTTTCATGCCATGTCACGTATACTCCCACGGAAATAAGGAGAGAAGTTCTCCCATTCATTTGGTCGCGTTCAGCATCACACGGATTAACGACAGCGATAAGGATTGAAGCATGATCAAAAATTTGCAATGCTATCTATCTACCACTACTACCATGCCCATCCATCAATTTTTTTCAGTCCCTCATTTACCTACTCTACTCTACTCACATGCCAATCTACCCCGCTTAGAAATAACATAATTTTAGGGGACATCTGAAACATGAAATAGGCATTCAAATAAAAAAGTACGAGAGCTATAATAATAATTGATCAAATTATCAAGTTCAGAGTAAAAAGAGAAAACGAGGCAAAAAGAGTGAAGCGCTCTCGGCTCTCACACAGACAGAGACAGAGAGACAACGTCAGTCCTTTTTTCCCAACCGGAATAGCCTATTGAAATACCTACTTCCATTGAGTAGATTTTTTTGTATTCATGCGACCACGAAACAACCTGTGCAGTTGACATTGAAAAAAACCACACGCTTTCAATTATTGAATGAGCCTATAAGGAATTGATAGAAGTTTTATTGATGAAAAATCATTTTGATTAGTTTAGTGTAACGAGTTTAATTCCATAAACCACCAACAACTCGAACAACCGAACAACTCAACTTGCTTGCATGCCTTTGCCATGTAATCCTAGGAGCATCGCACATCGCACCTGAGCAATCAAATCACCGTACAAATGAGTTCCACCGTAATTTTTTTCCACCTATTGCGCAAAAGAAAGAGTACTTTTTATCTTTATGAAATGAAATGATGACTTTGGAATATATGGGAGCCCAGAAGTCAGAGGAGCCAGGAGCATGCGGGATAATAAGGATGACGATGATGACGATAGAGATGGAAAAAATATGAATAAACGTTACTTTATTTCTCTTTAAAAAAGCGGGTGAAGAATATGATTGTGTCAGACTATTATTTTAGAATAAAAGCCAGGATGTTCAAACAAACACATTAAATTGTGCTATATATATTTTTTGTGAAAGAGTTGCAGGCAGGTGGTCATTGTTGTTCATCGTTATTATCGTCTGTCGTCATTATAATAATAATAATTCCTCTCGCCACACACCAAATAAAGCTCCTCGCATTTACGAGAAGGTAAAAATTGTATTTATAATTTTTACATTGATCTCATCCCATCTATTAAAATATGTGTGTGTGTGTGTGTGTGAATGTGAATGCAAATGGTTTTTTCCAGGAGGAGGTAAAGTAACTAAAAAATGTGTTTTTGTGCATGAGAAAAAAATTGAATGAGATGAACGTGCGTTATTATGAATGAAAAGATAGAATTGAATGAAGTGAGGTGACCCTCAAATTGGAACAAAACACATGTCCTTCACCAATGAAAAAATAATGGAAACGGTTACCGTTTTATATGCTTTTTTGGCATTATCATCATCATCATAACACAGGATTATCATCGTCGTTGATCGGCTCGTTACTTGCTATTATTTCCATTTTTACTTACTACGATATGAAAATCCTGTTTCATTGATGGATGCTGCTGCAGGCTATGAGTATGCATGATCTCTGCATGACATAGTCTGCGACAAACAATAAAAAAATATTTTAAGCTCTCCAGTACCAGTCGAGTGCGGAAATGCCATTCTTTTCAGTTTGAAAGAGAGAGAGAGAGAGAGAGAGGGAAAACGGAAGGAGAATCCTTCTCTTTTCGTTTGGTGCAAGTCAGCTTTCGTCATTCTCGTGCGAAATGAAATCATGATGATGATAAGCCTTGTTATTATGTATTTACTAATGATAATACATTATTTTTACTGGAGCATGGGATCTACCTGTCAATGTCAACAAGGACAAAGGAGTTAAATCTTGTTGCATTAAAAGTTTCGATTATTTGGAAGAAACCGACTAAGATAGTTGGAAAGGTCACTAACTTGTTTGAAGTCTCAATATTCATCGCATGTTAAATGATAAAAAGTAATTATTTTACGAAACCCAAGAAAATATGCGGCTGAACTATGATTTTAAAACGGGAATCAAAAAATTCAAAAATCTTCTTTAGCAATTTCAACATTTTTGTTAATATGTACCTACATAAGCCAAATTATTCTAAAATACCAAAATGCTCAATCAATCACGCGTAAAATTACAGGGAAAAC
>JAHZNI010000186.1:0-19151 GCA_027744415.1 Seira ritae
AACTGATGGATTTATCAGTGCTTTTTGTCTTGCTTCCCCCACAGTAGTAAAATGAAACTGATGAAGCGAAAACTAGAGCAGAGATTTAAAACTTGGGGAAAGTTTTTTTTTTGTTGTGATTAGGAGACTAGATTTTGTTGCTTTGTAAAGTAAAAAGTAAAGCAGAGTCTTATTTTGGATGCTTAAATTGTTTCCAATTTTCTTGCTTTCTCATTTAATTCAAACTTACTTTGCTTGGAACATTTCTTTCAGAAAAATGTTTTAAAATCACGGCGATGGAATATTATGGAATGGAACGAGAGGATGTAATCAATGTACGTATTTACGCATATTTATCTTCAAGCAATACAATCAAAAACAATACGCAACAGTAATCTCATCCTGCTTCCCACGCCAAAAAAAGTTTAAATCCATCTTGTACGCTTACCCAATTCCAGGGAGAAACTTCATTTTCACTGGAATTCCGCACCAACTTAATCTTGAAAATCTGAGGAGAACTTATGAGAAAATTTGGATTTTTATCAGAATCAGAACAGAGCAAGATTGAAGTTTCCAGTTCTTCTAATCCAAGAGGAGAGCAATGCGAGCGAATGCGAGTACATACAATGAACACATACATAATTAATGCAGATACAGGTTCCCTGCAAAAAAAGCACACAGACAAAATCTTCCTCTCCTTTTTTTCAAAGAAACAGTTAAACTCTCACGATCAGTCAGTCAGTTTATGTTTCTCGAGTTGGATTGAAGTGGATGAATGGCCTTACTCTAGTCTAGTCTTGCTGAAGAGGCACTTGACTTCACTCTCGTTTTCTAGTTTTTCTGGCTGATAGAGGGAAAAAATTTAGCAGTGATGTGATCGATCCATCTTATTCCCTTTTTTCAGTTTCTTTAAGAAGATAAAGGAAAGCTATAAAGTATAAACTTGCGAAAATGTAATCAACAAAGAAAAAAGAACTCAATCAGGAGAGGCATTAGTAGCAATTGATTTTTTTTGTAATGCGGCACTACTCACTACAGACTACTCACACTCGTTTACTTTTTTTCTTGTGATCATTCGCGTGATTCACTTTGTTTAGCACTAACTTTAACTCACACACTTTTACTACTTACCCAATTGGGTGAATCAGTGAAAATCGATGCGGAAAGTGATAGTGGTGGAATATAGAAGAGCTTTGGAGAAATCCCTATCGCTGTCGTTCCGGTTATGATAATAGACTCCATTTTTCTAGAAATATGTTGCTGTGCAGTGCATAGCGCCAAAATTTCGAAATTCTGTGACAGTAAAACGGCAATAACAAAGTTAATTCAAACAATCAGTCGAATTAAATTTATTCAGTCGATGATGGTATAACTCAGGTCGTATTAATAAGGGCTCCAAGTCAATGCAGCTCCAAGTCCAAGTCAATATTTGATGATTCCTTCGCGATATTTCAATTTTAGCCAATCTTTCGTCACATATCCATTAATGATATAAACCCGACAAACTAACTTGTTTCTCATGACGCCGTTACGGTGCACTACGAGCATGACAAACTGGGTTACATATTAGAAAGCTTTGGTAACCGCGAAGGTTCAAATTCCCGATTTTGAAGGCAAATAATAAAATCAAACGGGAGCAAATTATCCACGAACGATATTTAAAATTAATAAGTTCATCAAAAAAGAGGAGATTTTTCTTCATAAAATGGTCGCGGCACAATGTCAAAACATTCTTGTGGTGCATGAAAATGCATGAAAAATATTTCCAGCACAGCACTGCACGCTGGAAACATTTTCGAATATTTAAAATAATTGTTGCCGGGTTTATCACTTTTATCTATGACATTTCACAGCCTTAAGATTTTTCAATAATATTACAATTGCCTTCATCTTTTGATTACTAATTGCTGAAATTAGATAATCACTCTCGATCTCGATAAACTAAATTTCAACATTAAGTACGAATTCTAGCTTAGATTTTGTCCTCCACAGTAGGCATGCCAGAAGTTATAGGGCAGTCACCTTCTTTCAAAAAATTGATGCAGACATGAAGTCTCCTGAGAATAACGAGTACATGTTGCGTGAAACCCCAAATATTTCACGGACTTTAGCTCAGTGAAAGTGACATGGACATAAGGACAGAAATGTTGAAAATGCAATTGGATAAACTTTTCCCTCCTTTACTCTGTAGATTCGATGGCCGGTAGGGGTTGACTCATTGCTTAAAATTTCAGCTACATAAGCCGTGTGTAGCAAATGGGATTTTTGAAAAGTCCCTTTTACAATTTAAGTAAGTAATGTCATGCCATGTGTATCTGCAATAAGACAGCCAACTTAACCAATAAAAATGACCAAACCTCTGTCGTAGTAAACTTACTATTTTACTCTTTTTACTTTTTGACATCGAAATGGAAATATTTTTTTATCTCCCCATTTCAGAGAGACAAGATTGCTAGATTATATATCCTAAATAATTTGTGGTCTGTTTTTAAAAACCCTCTTGTGGAAATGAAGGGATATTTTATAGCGGTTATGGAACGAGTTGAGCTAATGCACTTTTTACTCTTTTTTTGTTTTCACGGAGCTTTCCTTTCCCGAATGAAGATAGACGTCTTGTCATCATAATAAATTGAACAAGGGAGCAAAGTGGAAAGATATTTTGCCTCCTTCTTCTTCATTTCATTTTGTCGTTTTGAACCGAACATTTTTCGGTTTTGTTAAAATGAATGAATGTGATAATACATAATGCCAGGGAGAAATTACTGTTTCTGGTTTGGTTGTTGGGGTTTTCTCGGGTTTGCGTGCTAAAGCTCTGACAATGAAAATGAATGCAATTGCAATGCCAGAGACGCGATGTTTCTTGATGATGTGGATCTGATGGGTTTCCCCGGTGAGCTTTCTCTTTTTTCCTGCTGGGACTGAAGAAGAAGGGGTGTAGGCTATGCTGCTACTACTAGCTTGACTTGTCATAGGAAAGGGGTTGGAAGTTGGTAACATTTTTTTCATGTCGAGTCTCAAAGTGTGGATGTGATTGTCGGCTTGTTTCCTTCACTTTTGCTGAGATTTAAGTGAGATTGGTGATTTTTATTCGTAGTTTAAGGAGTCACTCATTATCAAGAAAACGATATAATAAAACAGTTTTTGAAGGCTAGAAAGTGTGGATTGTATTGTGAATGATGATGAAGTAAGGGGATGAAATAATAATGTGATGAGTCATTCGATTGGATTTCACCCTCTCATTTGCATTCCATTAACGCCTTGAGCGAGATCAAGTGCACGCACCATAGGAAAAATATCAAATTCAACGTTTTATATTGTATTTCAGGAGGAAACTCAACTCGTCAATCACAAAAGCGAAGAATTGGCTTTGCATTGCATTTTGAGCTTTGATGTCGGTCGTAACAAACACAACTAAAGCTACAAAACTTGCATCGGTACCGGTATCAAATAATGTATGTGGTCAAATGATTTCCGACCACAGTAATTCCGGTCCACGACGAAGCAAGACAAGACAATTCATATTTTATCATTTTCCTCTGTCTGAGTCTGAATGCAATGCAATCATAATCATCCAAATTTAATTAGGTGAGCGAATGCATCTCCAAACATGATTCAAGCCAGGAACAAAAACCATTTTCCATTTTATTCATTAGCCTTTCTAACAATAAGGTTCAGACGCTGAGGCACCGGCACATGCCACGATACGCTACCAATTGAACCTTGACAGTATTTTCCAGACCAAATCTAATAAAAAAATTTTCCCGAATTTAGCTCATCCCTCTTCCTCGTGCCGCGCCAGTTCAAGAGTTCCCTTGACTTTACGTTATGCATGCATAGGTAACTATAGCTCTAACATAACTAGTCGAGGTTTCCAGCTTTTCCTCTCTCGTAATTGTTTCTGTTTGTTTGTAATTTGATACCACAAAGGAGCCATCAAACTAGACGATAACTGTCACTTAGCTAGCTTCACAAATCTAATTCTTTTTTCCTGCTTAACAGTCACATTTATGTATTTCTAAGGTCCAAAAATTATTATTGTTGTTTGATCTATTAAGGCTCCATTACGGGAATGAGTGGGTAGGCGGACATGTGCCATCCGACTTGGGCTTTTGCCTCATGGCCATGCCATGGCACAGGCACATTACAAAACCAACTTGTATGTATGTGCTAGATACTACTTCTACTTCAATGTATCAAAATAAGAGGTTCGTAAATTTTTAAAAAGGGTTAACTTCTCGTCCCGCATCCTCCCTAAAGCTTGTTCAGCTGCAACGTTTTCCATAATTCTTTCTCTTTTGTTTGTTCTGTTCTGTCTCCGTCAACTCTGCAGAATTGTTCAGAGTAAAAAATTTTCCCGAAAGAATGCAATGTGGCAGACACTCAGACACTGCTTTGCCTTGGTATAGTGCAGATTGTAGACCAACCGGCAACTGAAATTTTCCTTTTGTTCACTCAGACTCATCATCATACTTTATTTACAAAGTAAGTAGTTGATCGTCTCGGATGTCTCATCATTTTGAATTAAAACTTCAAACAGAAATCATGATTACTACATAGACTCAGACTTTCCTCCCGGGAAAGGGAGAAAATGACAAAAAGACAACCACGTACCAGGAATTATATATTTATTGAGTAAATAACATCATCATCATTATTATTTTCGTGACTTTTGTTTGTGTCAACCTTCTATCTATATTGTCCCGAGGAAAGTCTTGTCTGGAAATGCTATATCCACATAAAATAAAACATTTTTTTACCCTTTCATTTCATTTCATTTCATAAGTTTTTACATGCTTACTTACATACCTGTCATGACATGAAATGAAATACAACGGCATTTACAAAACCGGAATAAATAATTCCAGACAACTTCCAAGAAGAAAAAAATAATTACAATAATAATAATGTCACGGCTCCACCTTACTAATTTTTCCATTCATCTTTCCAATCCTACTACCTTATGTATGTATGCATGTAGGTAGGTAGGTGTAATTGTAATTCGTAGGTGGGTTAGTTTGGTATGCAGCAATTCCCATTATTCACGCATTTTCAACTTGTTCATTCATAGAAAGTGTTCATCAGCACATCACTAGCAGCGCAGCACACAAGTGTGGTTTTTTATTGTTGCACGCTGCATGGAATCAGCCTTGATCTCTGGATACTAAAATGTGTATGTATTATGTATGGCTTGACAAGTGAGGCGAATAAAGTGAAAACACGCGTATTGTACCATAGAAGAATTATTTTATAGAATATTCCTCTACAATAAGCCAAAAGACAGTTAAAATTACCTCCATATTTCATACAATGCAAGCCATTAATATTATGCGAAAAGAAAAAAATAATTCAAACACCACATCAGCCTCCACTTCTTTAAGATGTGTAGAATGGGATCGAAAGTCTCTTTTATTATGATTGTAATTTCATGTAGCAATGGCAATGGAGCAATGCAATAGTAATACATAGGTAGTAATGGTAATGCCTCATTCTCATGAGGATTATTCCAGGGAGCAGCAGCACCTGAAAGAAGCCAGTCACCACAAAAATACCATCATAAATTCATTCAAAAGTAAGATTGCCATGCTAACTGGAAATATTACACATCATCTCAGGAGAAGGTAAGAACTATTACTGCTCCTTGTGATTACCCACGAGCACACACACACACACGGCTTTAGAGTAAAAAGGATTTTTTATCATCAAATTCTAATAAAATCCACATGCTTTCTTTATTCTTATGGTAATGCACCTGAGAAGAAGCTTATGAAGCATCAAGCATCACCATGCAATATTTTGCAAGACAAGGTTTCCCCATTTTCAGGAGCAGTTCAATCATGAGCATGATCATCATGACGCTACTATATTATATAGGTAGGTAGTCATATTGATCATTACAACGAACAAACATACCTATTCCTTCTTAATCCAGTCTATTCTCTACCACTACTGTAATTTTTATGAAGATGCAGGGAAAAAAATTTATTGCACGAACATTCGCACAATTTATCTTCTTTTTCTAGACGCTAGACATTTTACCAACCTTGCTTTGCGTTGTTCCTTCGTTTCGACTAGAGCTAGACACTGGACTGGAGGAGAACTTTGAATGTGCACGCACGCAAAGGCAAAGTTGCAAAGTGACCTTAGCAAAGTTTTCCTTTTCATATTGGATATTTTTTTTCTATGAAAAATAACATCAAAGCTTAGTTTTTTCCGGGAGCATACATATATGTATGTACAATTCAGCGTTTGAAAAATGACCAGTGCGAGAGTTAATTTACGACATGATTACTAGGCTTGTGCCTAGCTCGCTCGCTCGTCCCAAAACAAAAGTGCAAACATGAGAGGAGACGCAGCCACGACAGGAGTTTGGACTTTTGGAGTTGGAGTCAGTAGCGAAGTTTATTTTTTTGAGCTCGCATAATAACAATGTTCTTCCTCCCTCAACTTTAAAGGAATAATATATAATTTTTTTGAAAAATGTGGCGGTATGTAAATATGGGAAAAGCTATGTAACGCATCGACGCGCAACTGCTGCTGCTGTTGCTCATGACCATAATATGCCATACAATCGGTCTAAAAAATATATATAACGCATGATACTATGCATATATTCCATTACTTCATTAAATACAATATTTTCCTCTAAAAAATACTTCTTCCGCCGGTGTTTGCATTTTTCACAGAAAACAATTTCGGGCAGGATAGACACGAATGAAAACAAGGAGCGAGTGAAAAATCACGTTACAGTTTAGTAAAAAAAAACTTTTTTTAGTAGTAGTGTAGTAGCCACTAACATAAAGTTTTAGAGTGATTCCTTTGATATCAACAATAATGCTTAATGATATGAGCAAACATGTTTTACCGAGTAATAACGATAATCATAAAAAATGCAATTTTTTCTCTGCAGCGACTCTAGTAGCCTTTGAGGTGAGGCGATTTTCCCCCATATTAATTTTAATTTTTCCCTGTATTTTTATAACACACTTTGATTTAATAGCTCAAGCCAAAGCCAAGCTTGTTCAAACTATTAATCCTTTTAAAATTCCTCGGGGAAAAGCTAATTATGAAAGAGAATATCATAATGTGGAAGAAGAAGAAGAAATCAAGGTTATGTAATGAAATGAGTAACGAGCTCTTTGAGCCAAGAAGTTCATGTCAAAACAGCAAAGCGTAAAGTAAGTAGGTCCCTATGTACTTGATCATTGATTTGATTACATTACATGGCGATGAGAGTGGATGGCGTGCTGAAAAAGACCAGATTCGGATCAATTTATCAAAGAATGTCCTTAATTATTCTGAAGAAAAGGGGGTGGAATGTGCAAATACCACTTTAATTTGAACTACACATTGCAGAGCAGAGCAGTGAAGAAGGGGTTGTTTTTTTTCAAGATTGCAGACTTGCTAGTTGCTGGTTGCTGCTGTGTTGATGATGATTTATGCTTTGTAATTGTAATGTCCACTCACTCTCCAAGTCAAAATGTTTGAATTGTGAATTGGCTGTCGGTCTATACTCTACACACTGTTCATGTGCTCATGTCTGAATATATTTCTTTTTCTCTGAAGAAAAAATATCGAAAAAACGGATTTAGATATTTATGAGTTCTCCCCCTTGTTAATTTCCTATTCTTTTTATGGAAATTGGAAAATGATGAGATTTTAGAAATAACTGGACTACTACTTCATACTAGCCAGCCGGTCGGTCTTCGGTCAAGAATAAGCCAAAGCCAAGTCAATCCAAATCCAATCCACATGAAATGCAAGGGGGAATTGGAATTACCTATTTAAAAATATCGAAAAAACGGATTTAGATATTTATGAGTTCTCCCCCTTGTTAATTTCCTATTCTTTTTATGGAAATTGGAAAATGATGAGATTTGTGAAATAACTGGACTACTACTTCATAATAGCCAGCCGGTCGGTCTTCGGTCAAGAATAAGCCAAAGTCAAGTCAATCCAAATCCAATCCACATGAAATGCAAGGGGGAATTGGAATTACCTATTTTTTTAAAGGTGAGCAGGTATTCAAACCAAAACGGCTACACGTCTTCTGCTTAGACTCCTACACCGAAATTTAAGTGAAGCTTGTCACGAAAGGCTAGTTAGCAGTTGTTACTCCAACATCGCCATTATTATTACTATTTCATGAGGAGGGATAACGATGATGAGATGAAGACTTTAGCTATTTAATGTAACAAACAAGTAATATTTAGAGTAGGGGAGAGCATTTTTCAGACTTGGTTTTGTCCGTACGAGAATTCTATTATATTTCATTTTGGCCACTGGCTACTCTTTTTCTTTTTTTGCATTGGGGTTAAGAAAAGAATGGAAGTGTAACAAACACCGAATGAGGATTGGTGAACGAGGTATGGTATATATGTATATGCATGCGTAAGATATGTACATATTCATGCGTGGAGGAAATTAAAATGATTCATTCCATGTGCATAGCATGTACTGCTATCTCCTCCGAAACTGGAAAACTACTCAGAGGAACTAAAAGGAAGAAATTGGATTCTACTTAAGATAATGTTTTATGAACGAAGAAATGGCCAGTTTGCTGTCATCATTCCCATAAAAAATTGAATTGAACAAAAGCGAAATCTTATATTCCTTGCATAGGCTACTTTTATTGAGGCGATAAGAAAGAAAATAAAATTGAATACAAAGTTTTGAATCGTTTGGTTTGGTCAATACATAAAAATGGTGTTTTCTCTTTCCTTCTGTCGGCATTCATTTCATCTCACTGTCCGTCTTGACTTAAGGAAAATGAATAAATGTTTTGGAGCAGAAGCTGAGCTTACATTTACATGCATATTCCATCTACTTTAGGGGGATGATATGATGATGATTATGACGCTGGCCTGGCTCTGGCTGATGCTTCATTTCATCTTCTTTTTATCCATGCACAAGCTCGCAAGTCAAAAGGGATTATTATTATTATGGATGTGGAACACGTGGTCATCTTGAAAGACAGAGACCAGCCTGAGAGAAAGGAACGAAGTCTTGTTATCTCCTTTTTAAAGCGTCCAATAATATTAATAGTGATTT
Organism: Seira ritae; assembly: GCA_027744415.1. NCBI lineage: Eukaryota > Metazoa > Arthropoda > Collembola > Entomobryomorpha > Entomobryidae > Seira > Seira ritae. The sequence continues at coordinate 9,028 of JAHZNI010000186.1, forward strand.
TTACTGCTTAACTTTCAGCCATCTTGAATAATAATATTGATGTGTGTCATGCCATGTCACTCCTTGGATCAAAGCCGATACGCTTACGCTGATGTTCATTCAGGTAAAGAATTTCTTCAAAGCTTTTAAAAAAATTGGCCTGGCCCGGTCGGGTCTTTTTTGTTGTTTTTAATACCGATCCCGATCCGCTACGCTCTTTGCAATAAAAATTTTTTCTCGGTAAGCAACTCCAACTCCAGCGTAGGTTTCAATTTTACATAAAAATATATTTGTTTGTGCCGCCATTTATTTGAGAACATGCTTACTTAGCAGCAATAGGCAATATATAAGCTGGTGGTGGTGCGGTGGCGGTGCTCATTCCAGGCGAGCAGCGAGAGTGGAGTGGAATGGAAATCGGTATTTTTTTCGAAAGAGGTAATAAGAGAGGCAATAAATGCGTGCATTTCTCATACTTTAATAATATTTTTTTCTCTGGAGATAAGAGGACGGATTCCTTATGATGATGATGGTGTTGAAAGACTATCCCGGAGCAGCGGAAGAAGTATCATAACGCCTTTTAATTTTACGCTTCTGCACTTGATAAGAATACAGCCAAGTTCAATATTATTACAGGGCAAGGAAAAAGGACGGCCGCCTCAATTCAAAATTCCTCGGAAGCCTTTGGAAAACGTGGTATTGGTACTTAAAAAAATTTGAATATTATATTTTAGGAAGCGTTGTATTTTTATGCAAGCTCAAAAAAAACTTTTCAAAGGAGTGTCTAGTCGGAGGAAGATGTATGATCTCAGAAGTTCCTTTGAAATTGTGGCTTCGTCAGAGTTTATAACACCATCAAATTGCTATTGCTCCAATAAAAACTTTTTTTCGGGCGAAATGAAGTTAGAAAGGAAAAGTTGAAACTGGAGCATATACAAGAAGGAATCTATCGTCTATCTAGCCTAAATGCATATTCATATTATTTTTGTGGAGGTGCCGACAGAAAGTGAGCAAGAATGCGTATGGCGTACAGGGAGCCCTTTCTCTTGAAACAATTCAATATTTTCATGTTTATAGTTCATGTGCAGATGGATGGAAGCGGATGGATGAGAGAAGGAGTAGAGTAGAGTCATCGTCATCATTATGAAATGAATACCTTGAGTCATATTACGAGAAAACCAGCTTGTAAAAATCCTCATAACATATAGCAAGGGATAGCATCAATAATTTTCTGATTAAAATCGAACTTGTACTTTCCCACTTTTTTACGACTGCAATAGAGATTGCGTTTGCTGGGGAGGAGAGTAGGCAGAGGAAAAGCACATCTGCATCCAATATTGAAAAAAGGTGCTTGCATAAGATTTACTTACTGATTTAAAGCTACCGACCAGGAGCATGAGCAGCAGCTCTCTAGAAGATTTTAATTTTCTCAAGTTTTAATAGCTTTTCGTAGCGAAGATGATGATATGATCTCTTCAATTTACCCATTCTGCTTGTTTTGACAAAGTCGTAAAATATCTTAAGAAGAAAAAAAGTGAAGCGTGAGTAGGTAAGTAAGGGATAATCTTGTTAGGGGATGATAAGCATGGTTCAAATACTCTTTTTTATCCTGCACAGCCGCAGCTTTCCAGAAATTTGGATAAGATTAGCCTTAACCTTGTTAGCTCTTTTAACTCAAACTCATGAATTGGATAATGTGCATTTGTTCGGTAAAAACTAAAGTGTTTATCCTTATGATTTGTTCAATTTTTTGGAAACCAAATTTTCCCTTGATTTTGAGGGATTCGAGCATTTTGTATTGCATATTTGACAAACTGCAGCAGCGGTACTTTAATTGGGGTGATGAAATGCTAACGGTGATATTTTTTGGGGAGGATGTGATAGGTAATCATATCTGAAAATGGTTTATGGCAGGACAAGCATTTTCAAGGGATTGATACTGTGGAGTGGAGGGCGGCTTCCTTTGAGGTAATTAAAATTCGTGTTGAGGGATGGACCACAGCCACAGCCTGAGTTTGTCGCAGTTTTTGGTAGTCATAAAATTATTGCCTCATTTTGACTCGACCTTCCCGTTCCAGGTTTTTCATGTGATATTACATACTTTCGCAGATTTTGAGGTTTAAGGTAGCTGCCAGTGCTAGCGCTACTGCGTTGAATTGATTTGAGTGCATCATCGCCTTCTCACCTTCACACTTCTCAAATTCTCATTATCCGTTTTTGCCCTAATTGATATTCGGCGATTCTCAACTCTCGACAAGCACGTAAGCACCAGGTAAAGGTAAAAAATATGTTTTTATGGTTGTGTGACTTCGTACTTTCGTAGGCAGATGTGAAATAGCAGTTGAAATGGAACTAGATTTTCAATTAGCTACAAACAAAGTTATTATGACATTTAGTCAGACTTAATCACAGCTCAACTTCTAGCTTCAGCCTATTCCCAGAAAGTAGGTACAGGAAGAGAAGGTCTCGGTCTAGGTAATCATAAACAAAAAGTAGATGAGTATCAGCACTATAGCACATCCATAGTATCCCAATTCAAAGTCGGCAAAAATTCCTCTGATGAATATGAATGCTTGCATGTACCTATGTAATAATATATTGTAAGTGAGTTGCATATTAAAGGTAACAAAATGAAGACAAACATTTTGCGCGGATTCATATTCATGCTCCCAAACAAGCTGTATCCTCATTTCCTACGAGCGGAAGCTCAGCTGGAGGCTACAATAAAATTGGAAGTTTTAAGCCAAACCACGTACCTCGCTCACCTAGCTCTTTAGTCAAATCTCATTTTGGAAGATAAATGAAAATCACACGTTCCGTGCTCAGTCCGCGCATCTCCCTTCATCATTTTTCACGATTTCGCTACCGGCAATATGTTAACCAGATAATTATTGCTTAGATAATTTGTCCCTTTTACAGTGCATCCTAAAGAGAGAGAGAGAGAGATAGAAATACATAGATAGAAAGAGAGCATCATTTATTGTCTTGTTATTGAGTGAGTGAGTCAGCTCAAAGCTCACCACCTCACCTCACTTCACCTCATCACTTCTCTAAAATGTGATGTGATGGTGATGGTCAATCAGGCAGTTCCGCTCTCACACAATCTGTTCCTCTCCGAAAGAGGATACCAGATAGCCAAGGGCTCATCAATTATGATTATGCCTTCTTGTCCAATTGACTTGAGGTTATTGCGATAATTTGGTGCTAAATAGAATTGTAAACCAGCTATTCATCAAGGTACATACCTAATTAAGTACGAAGGCATCAATTTCATCATCATGAACAATAAGCCAATTTTATGGAAGTAGCGGATGGACATGGATGGACACACAGTTGGCTACCGCTCCTACCAGCATAATTCTCACACTTTTTTTTGTCGGTTTCCGAACAAAACAGAAAAAAATATACAGAGCATAAGAATATAGCTAAACTAAATTACATAGAGACTTTTTTGTTCTGTAGGTGTTTGAGCTTGAGACGGAGGCAATAAAACAAGTGCCAAAAAATTTCCTTTCTTTCTCGCATTTCTCACGTTTCGCCCTCATCATCACATCTTCCCCGCTATGCAATGATGATGAGTAGATGAGTCCTTTTCTTCAGTTCAGTACAGTGTAATTGTAATGATCATGATCATCATCACAGGAAATTGGTGGAAGAGGCGAAGACTTCTTGAAGACACGGCATGACACCATAACTTCTCCAAACAAGTGTACTTTATTGTTTGGACTGCTAAAGCTTGCTCAAACTCGAGAAAAAAATTCTTTCCACAAGGAGCTGCCGAAGTGCCGAGGAGTAGTGATGGGTGAAGACGAAGAGTGAGAAATATTGAAAGCGGAGACATTATGGCCCTACCATAAAAGCCACGTTTTCCCTCAAAACAATGTTGGAACAATAACGATCCTTATTTTCTTCCTTGAAAAAAAATTGAACAAAGGTGTGGAAAAAGAAGAAGAAGAGCAAAGCAGAGCAGAGAAAAATTATCACTTATCAGTGTCTTCTTTTGTTAAATGCCCATCTATCTGTTGGCTGTTGCTTCGTTTCGTTTCGTTCGTAAATTTTATGTGAAACTCTGAGAAAACTTTGAAGGAGATGAGATATGGATGAGATCTGCTGCTGCCTTTTTTGTTTGAGTTGACTTGACTTGGCTTTGCTCACTCAACTTGAAAAGTTGAGGACAGCAAACAAATCCGCTGTTTTCCACTAATTTCTGTAAGCTTGTGATTGCTATTGGCTTTGGGTACCTAAATACATGGTACTAAAGGGAAGTTTTTTGGTGTCTGCTCTTTCTTAAAAAGTTCCTCGCTTACTTTACTGCCTCCTTCCAAGTTTTAGAAGTTGAAGTACCAGTACCTATTTAATGTGTGCCGGAGGCATGGTTTGCTTGCAATGGATTTGTGGATGATAGGTAAAGTCGCAAGTTGCAAGAGTTTTAAGCAAATATTAAATGCCTCTGACAATGAGTTGAGTTTCTTCACTTCTTTCAAAGTTTACTTGAAAAGTGTGGGAACTCAAGAGGGTAATAAATGCCATGCCAGGAAAAAAACTGTTTCGGTGGTGGTATTGGTGCTGAGTGTTTTGATGAAGAGGTACTGATCACCTTAATTTCGTTTGCTTTGACAGGGTCCAATAAAGGAAGAAATCAATATACAGATCGATCTTATTTGGTACAGTGCTGATGCTGGTGATAAGCAATAAATCAATCACGCGTTTGTAAAAAAAAGATGCTACTTCACTTGTTCTTTCTTAAATCGGCATGATTAACTTTCGACCTCATAGAAGTTTCAGGGACTTGCGTATCTGTCCGTGCAGTAAATTTCGCGAAAGCACGATCTCAGAGCAAGCGACGTTGTCATAAAGAAAGCCCATTTCACAATAAGCATCCAAAAAATTATTTCATTCGCACAGATGCAGGAATTCTCCATCAAAGTCTTATAAAAAATCAAAAACTGGCATGTGTCCGGAGCCTTAGATATGTACCGTCACAAGTCAAGTCGGAAAATAGGCATCATCATCTTCATATCGCACATTATGTATGTACTACCTACATACATGAATACCTGCAGCAGCGAACGACGAACCGTAAAACTGCCTATTTACCTACAGGATACATCTTATAATGAAATAGTAAGTAAATGCATTGCGTATGTAATAAAGTTCTTGACTTGTGCGAGCATATCATGAATAGAAAAATGAACGTAATATAGTAATATCATATCATATCACTCCTGAAGAAGATGGCTTTGACTATTTATACGCCTGCCTATGACCCAAGAGGAAGAGGATGCATGCTGTAGATATGTATGTATGAGAAGTGGAAAGAAAGCAAAACAAACGGAGAAACAAAAAGATCACTCATTTTCCACGGCTCGTTTCATGTCATCGTAAAATTCCTCATTGTGCGAGCATATCATGAATAGAAAAATGAACGTAATATAGTAATATCATATCATATCATTCTTGAAGAAGATGGCTTTGACTATTTATACGACTACCTATGACCCAAGAGGAAGAGGATGCAGGCTGTATTTATGTATATGTGTGTATGTATGAGGACGAGGAGTGGAAAGAAAGCAAAACAAACGGAGAAACAAAAAGATCACTCATTTTCCACGGCTCGTTTCATGTCATCGTAAAATTCCTCATGAATAATTAATGATTCATATGTAAATCATTCGGTAGCGAAAGAGCAAAGAAGATGAAGGAAGGAGGAGGGTTTCTGATTCTGCAACGCACCGAGTAAAGAGTAAAGTACCTCTACCTACATCGAGAGCCAAGAGCAAGAGCACAGCAGCAGCAACATTAAGAAAAATATATCGGGTACCGTAAGTTTAGTTGAGCAGATGAGAATAATGCAAAATACTACACGCTACACACAGAGGATTGGGATTGGCATGCATGAAATTTTAATTTCAAAAAATGATTTTTTTTCTGCTTGATGAAGATTGCAGAAGGAAGGGTAAAAGATTGCGCTGAATTTGAGATTAAAATAGATTCAGGGAACTTCCATGAAAAGTTTACTATGGATATAGCTGAGGATACCAAACTGTTTTTTGAGTTCATGGCCAAGGTTCGGAGAATTAAATGGCAATGTCGTTGCGGAGATAAATTCAAAATTCAAATATTACCTTTTGTTTCTAGATGAACAAACGACCGATGTAGGTATCTCTCTTTGGATTTTAGTGCATTGAAGAAAGGCAGTGACAAACTGCTTATTTACATCCCCCAAAGTACTTGCAGAAGTATGCCTGTCGAAACAAGAGACAATGATTCATTTCATTTCACTACAGAAGAGCATGAATTCAATCCCCGCTTTTAAATCAAAGAAAATCATCCTATGCCATCAATCCACATCCTCTCTTGTTTCGTGTCTCATTCAACCAAAAAATTAATTAGGTTTCAAATTTAATATTCAGATCCATCATCGGAATCTATGATTAATCATGTGTCATTCCACTTTGTTTTGATGTATTACTTTCATTTCATTTTCCATCTTCTCTTTATCTTCATGTCATTTCGGGGGTATTCATCTCTTGGTCTCGTCTCGTGCAATATTGGTTTTGGCTACTTTGTTGTATCTAAAGGAAGACGGCTATTGCTGCGTTATATTGTGTTCATCTCATCATCATCAACATTTGCATTTTGCATTGCCAAAGAAAAATCAACAACAAAAAAAAACAAAAGAGAGTGACAGTTGAAATAATAATCCCTGTTTCAGGTCTGTCTGTCTGACTCACGCATAATATCAACATTCAACATCAACCACCACAACCACCATGCCACGCAGCTAATAAGGAGTTTTTTACATAGGAATTTTCACTTACTGATTGAATGTCAGAAACAAATGGATTATAAGTCGAGTAAGTCCCAAATTAAGAATAACTACCTATGGATATAATATGCATGAATACTTCAATACTTATTGAATATAATATGCATATACATACATAAAATGGATCTTGAAAGGGCAAACTCAGTCAGAGGAAGACAAATTAAATATTTGGCTAATTTTTAGCCACGATTTAAAAAAATACATTTTCAGTTGAGTTTTTGAATGATCTTTTCGCATTTTTACTCTGGCTAAGTCTGAAATATGTGTTTGGAATCAATTTTTACGGAGAAGGAATTCAATTGATTTTTAATTTTGCGCGTCAAATGGGCCTACTTAGTCAAACGTAAACTGGCTTAGAGGAGTCGAGTTAGGACAGGAGAAATCCGAATTCGTTTTTAGATAACTGCACTGCGTCAGGTAGAAACCATTTTATGGAAACCATCGCTAGCTGAAAATCTCTTCTAACACAGATACACTGGCCATGTTCGATGTAAAATTTGATTCCATTGTCAACTTCATCAATACTGCTGCAAAATTGTTGTTTCCTTCGTCATAAGGGAGCGTTCCCATCAAACATAACGCTAAAAATCGGGAATNTTCCTTCGTCATAATATATTCTTAGATACCTTATGTGTATATCTGTAGAACTAACTACGCACAATGCGTTCCCATTATTGTCGCCCCAATTTTGATAAGTCCGTAGCCCATAAATAAACGCTAAACTAACTACCGCATTGTATAAGTAAGCAATAGCAAAGCAATAGCTGCGTATTTTCTCTAAAATGCGTAAGTACTAAGCACACATCTGGTTTGGCTTGGTCTGGTCTAGTCTAAAAATAATGGGTTCGCAACGAAAGTGAATAATTCAGTGAAATTTATTGGTTTTTCATCTCTACCTTTTAGAGTTTTGCAAAAAACCTGAAACTGAATGAATGCATTATTTTATTGTACATTATTATACCTTTTTTCCTCAGCTGTGTGCTGTGCTGTTCATTCATACAAAAAAGTATTTTGATTGCGTATGTATGTATGTACAATGTATGCGTGCATTATTTTTGTCGCATTTTTTTGATGAGCTAAAAATATTCACAATACAATAATAAAGCGATTGCAATAATAGATAGCCTCCTTATTTCACGTCACATGTGTCCCTGTTTTTCATTACTTCTATATATCTACTGCCTACATACATAATATATGCCATGACACATAGTTATTACCACTACAGCTACGACAGCCTCTGTTATTTGTCGTTATCATTGTCACTTCACAATGAAATAAATGTAAATAATAATATAGAAAAAAATATATACCTATATGCGATTTGTAGATTGGTTTGAATGTATGATGATATGATGATGCGGTACGCAGTGGGCAAACTAGTTAGAAAAAAAATATTAATGAAAGGGAGGAGGATGACTGTTGTGTTATGGCTCTCTTCATTCTTCATAATATAATGGAACGTGATGAATGATTTTTTGTCGAAGGAGGCTTTCGGGAAAATAATGAATGAAGTAAATACATATTATACTGAACAGGGGAGAAAATTAGGTTGATGGTTGATTTGATATTTCATTATGATTATTACTATACCTTCATGCGTTTGTCAAATGAGTAGACAGAATCTTAATCTAATTTACTACATATGTAGTTAAAATAACTTTAAAAAATTTGACAATCTCCCTAAACTAGACTTTCCCTCCAAAATTAAATTTTTTGATTAGCTACTACCTAACTACCTACCTGAGCGAGCACTGAACACTGAACAGTGCATACCACCGCATACCTGTTTGATTTATCGTTGAAAAATTTACTACTCTCAATTGAGTTGAATTTTCTGCTTGACTATTTCATTTATTCCACAGAACAGAATTATTTTTTCTTTTCCCATTCTCCCTTGCTGACCCATAAAATCATTCCCCGAAAAAATATAATATGCAGTGCTCATATACTTCCTCATTGTATTGTAAAAGTTATAAATTGGATTTTATACATTTTTTTGAATTGCTCACACACCTAGAAATTCCAAGGCATTGAAAAAAATTCTTCTTCCTCCTAAATCCTTGAAAACAAGTCATTACGCTTGATATAACATGATCATTATAATCACGGCCCATTCTGCATCAAGTCTCTCAAAAATAGACTTAGACTTACCTTTGGAGGATAACGGATAACAATGCTAATAATGAACTACGACTTTAGTTCTTTTTTTGCTACTCCACTCCTTCTGCAGTAGATGATTTTTTCCCTGTTCCCTTTCCATTGTGTCAATTCTTTTCTACGTCTGTCTCAGGGAATAAGTATGTTCCATTGCACATGACTCCATTATTCACTCATGTTCACATGAGCAGACACAAAGCCAAGGTTTTGATAAATACAAAAGAGTGAGAGATGAGGATTGAGGAGAAGATGTAAAAATTTTAGTAAATATGTATTCGTATTCGACGAGGAACAAGAAATTTGTATTTGACTTGACATGACATGTGTTTTCTCGTGTTTTTTCCAGAAAAAAATTGAATTCATGTGAACATCTAATGTACATGTACAATATGCAATGCATACCTGTGTCAAATCCAAGGGGAACAGAAAATTGCTTCACTTCACCCAAGCCAAAGCCAAGGTGTAAGTACTGAGCAGTAGAGAGCACAATGAAATGAAGTAAAAAGAAAAGAAGGAAAAAGTAGAATGAAGTGCAGTACACACCTTTACAATTTGGCCTGTATTGTGCAATAATTTTGTTAGCCTACCTGGGCCTTTGAAGGTGCTCCTGTACCGGATAATAGGGGACATGGATGAGTGCGTGGTAGGTGAAGTAAATATGTTCGGGTAATTTTTTTTATCGGGAGACTTACAATCAAATTGCAGTTGACTTCTGTTCTGGATAATATTTTTGTGATGGAGGATTTTGTTTAAGCAAAAATCATCTTCATCACGCATTTGTTCAGAAGTTACCTGAAAGGAGATGCATTTTCCCGAGACCAGGATTTTCCGGAATTGGCAAGCAAATATTTTTGTCTACTTTCTTTGGGAACAAATTATATTAATGATGCATAGGTAGTTATAGTAGTATTTTTGTATCGAAATATATCCAATTCTTATTCACCACAAATAAATGTCATTGCGATTTTGAATTTAAGTATCTGTTGAGATACGAGAAGTATTTTCAAATTTGGCATAGGTATAATTTCGAACATGTGCGCTGCTGTTAACAGTGTTGACGGAAATACTTCCCTCTGCCACATTCACAAAATTTACAATTGAATTGAATATGTCCCCCTTCCCATTATTTTTTGTATCCCTTACCTTTATCGCTTGCTAG
>JAHZNI010000187.1:0-12208 GCA_027744415.1 Seira ritae
TGCATTACGATTCAGCCTCCGTCGTCGTCGGTCATTATTCCTTTAAAAGGCCTGATGAAATTAAAGTTACGAGAAGATCATCCCTCAAGTACTAGGAGAGGTCAAACTAAACCCATAAGTTTCAATAAATGTCAGTGAGGCTACCTACATTTAAGGCAAGGGGATCCACCAGCCAAAGCTAAACAGGCGAATTTTCTTTTCTTTGTGCAATTTACTACACTCGATAAAGAACTTTGATTGAACTTGACAGACGTGTGTAAGTTTTTACGCAATCAGATTGAACTTTCAGTCCACTAATTTTTTTCGCATTGGTATTGGTACGAGTAAACATTCATTCGACAACTCTTTCACTTCCGCCTCGAAGAGAAAAAGTGAACGAGATGAAACGAGCGAGTGTAGTGTGAGAGTGCAAATACTTTAATTCTTCTAAATACGCTATTTACCTTTGGCAGCAGAGTTGCTAAAGCACCTTTCAGTCCCATTAGTCCCGTTCGTTTTCTCAACACCATTGTTGTTATTAGACGTTTTGGCACATTGGTGAAGATTATGGTGATGGTGGTGATGATGATGATGGTGATATCTGCATTTGTCCAGAGTGCTGTCCTCATCCTCACTAATATCAGCATCTGGAATCGTGGCGCAATCCTCTTCTTCTGGAGAAGCCCTCGGAGCTCTCTTCGACAAGACTCCAGGCGTGCTCGGAGTGGATCCAACGACGCCTCCACCACCTCCATTTGTGCAACCACTCAGTGAAGTGGACGACTCCGAGGAGCATGTTGATGAGGAGGAAGTAGATGAAATCACAGAGTTCACAGACATAGGTCTTTGCTCTTTCCCGTTCATTAGTAACTTTTCACCATTCGCCATCATGATCGTGGTCAACATCTCACTTTTATTGTCCGCATCTCTCTCATCATTAAAATTTCTTTCAGCTTCAGATGCTGATGATGTAATTTCGTTTTTACCATTCGAGGATTTTTTAGGATCCGAAGACCATCTGCAAATTCGTCTTGACAGAGCTCCATAAATTTGATGCTGCTGCTGATTGACACTATTTCTCGCCGGTGAGGAGGATGATGATGACAATGATGAAGTCACTGTTCTATTGTTATTTAGATTACCATTACTACTACTGCTGCTGTTTCCCTTTGTTGTCATTTTGCCGTTTATCGTGGTAATGCTGCCGTTATTCTTAGCACTGCCACTAGCTCCATTATTCCTAATAAAACTATTGTTCGACTCTCGAACGATTGAAGACTGGTAACAGGAAGTCCGGTTGGGATGATGACGATGACGGTAGTCCCCGTTGACGTCCCCAGGTTTTCCTTGGTTCTCTGAATTTTCCCATCTCACTTGTGCGGATGCGTTGTTATAATTATTACTACCGCTGCTACTGTTGTTACTCCGGCTGTTATTGACTTTACTTGCTTCGTCTACACAACTGTTCCTTCCTCCGTTATTCCCAAGGTTGTCCAATACTAATTGCTCTTCATCGGCTGCTGATAGCGTTTCTGATGCGGCCGCAACAAAAAGGGAATCATACATACTCAGCACCGTCGACACCAAATCAGTCGAGGAACCTGTTTTACAAAAATTATGCAAACAAAACAAAAGAGAAAATTAGTAATCGAAACGTATTTGATTAATATAGAAGATTACTAAAAACTGTTCAACACGACAATCAATGGGAAGGCTCACATTGTTATCTTTAGTTATCTAACGATCTGTCTAATATAATATGTAACTGATCTCTAATCTCTGTGATCTGATGTGGTGTGGTAGCAATTTTCAGTGGAATTTTTAACGATCTTGTCTGACTTAACAATTAGTAAATTTTATTCGATACCACCACCACCACTGAAGCAACCACCATATCAAAAAAAAAGTTATCTTGAATTCTTGAAGGCGTTTAATTAGAGGATGGGCGAGAAATAGAAAGAAGGCAGAGTGAGAAAGCGTAATGATGATGTCGAAAATGGCATAAGTAGACTTCATATACGTCATTAATAGCTAGCCCGCACATTAAAAGAGCACACCTGCAACACAGCAACAGCTAGAATGACGAGAAAAGAAAGAAGGCAGAGTGAGAAAGCGTAATGATGATGTCGAAAATGGCATAAGTAGACTTCATATACGTCATTAATAGCTAGCCCGCACATTAAAAGAGCACACCTGCAACACAGCAACAACTATAGAATGACTTTTTAAAAATAATACGGAAAGCTAACATAATATATCCAATCCAATCAGGATGCATGCATGTATGAGCAGTAAAATGTATTTATATTTTAAAGGTAACCTTGCACTTTGAATAATTCAAATGAGAAATCATTTCATCAAATAAATTCATTTTTTTTCATCAGGATGATTTCCCCTCCTCCTCATCAAAAATTCAAAGAAGAATACAAAAGGAGAACGATCTCTAAATTATGTCTGATGTTCCAAATATGGATTTGTGCAAATCGTCCTCACTGTCAAAACAGTTTTTTTCTCAAGGAAAATCAAAAAGCAAACCAATCGAATCGCCAGTCAGTATGCACAAATCAAAGCAAACTCTTTTGCATGACTTAAATGATTTACAGGCGACTTTTTCCATTTCGAGAATAAGAGCAAAAGCAGGTAAAGTCAAACGAAGAATTACTCAAATTTTTCTCATGCGCAGGCGCAGTTTTCTCAATAGAATAGAAGTGACCTGAAAAAGGGAATAGGAAACTTGAAGGATGAGAAAAAGAAAAAGGGTGCGCAGTTTCAATCTGTCATTCTCAGCGTGAAGGCTATGTATACGATATAGGATGATGGACAGAAAAGTCATAAAATTGGGATTTGCTGGCAAATGCAAATGAGACAATAAAAGGCACGCATACAAATATTGCGTGTAGTAATTTTAAATAATATTGTGCGTAGACTAGACGTCTTCAAGAGTTCCACCCTAGTCCTAGTCTGATCTGACTTTTTGGATGATTAAAATGAGCAAATAATGATTTTATATTTTAAAAAGTAAAAGTAAACAGAGAAGCCATTAAGAGCATATTTTTTTAAGTAAATATTTGCCGTGGGCTACCTCTAATGGGATTTTGTTTGACACAATAAACCAGATTAAAATTATGGAGATTTTTTTTGTGGTTTTGCGTAGTTAGCTCAGCTCCTTGAAATCCTCATGCTCGTGTCGTCGTGAGAGCAAGGAGGAAACGACGGTGGAGGAGCGATGCGTAGAAAATGCGTGCAGTATAGAGCCAACAGCCACGCCACCGCCTTTCATATTTTCTGACGCGCAACAGGACTTTATGCGAAAAAATAAAGTGAAATCGCTGTAAAGCAATGCCTTATTGAAGATCTCAAACTGTGAATGATTCATAGATTGAAAATTTAAAAACGATGTTTAAGTTTAAGTTTAGCACAATATTTTACAAGAAAAACTGCAATGGCCCACATGCAGACCAACCATCATAATATCATCCTCCCTTCCAAAAAGACTTTCTCGTGCGTGGACACAACCCATAAGTTTAACCTAGAAAACGTGCAACTTGTAAATCTATAAGCGAAATGCTATGCTATTTTATGCTTTCTTCTCAAATGTCCATAGGACAAGTTGCAGACGCATCTTCTACGACTCCCTAAATCATCTCGAAAAGGGACATCCCACGCAGAAGCTGCAAGGTTTATGCTAATCCTGACTGAAATGAAAGTAAAAGCAGAGAGGCTGTAATAAAAAATGGCATGCTAACAAGATGCAAAGGATCGACGCTCTACCATCAACCGTTCAGAAGTGATTTATAGAGTTGCACAAGAACTTCTAAAATTTAAAAATATGATATCGTGATATGTAATGTTTCGGTAGAGAACGAAGAGTCGCAAAAATATTTTGAAAAGTAAAAAAAACATCATATGTGGTAGGTCTACTTTCTTCTCTGCCTTGCATTGCTTTTTTAGACATAATGTGGTAGTCTTGAGAGTCTAGAGGGACACATTAAGAAATTCTCATGCCCACTTTGGGCCATTACATGACAGACGTTTAGCTGCAGAAGTAAATATTTACTTCTAAAAAGGCAGAACTGACCCCGCTCAAAAAAGCTGCAGAACGAAATAACGCGTGAATGAAAATACAGTGTAATGTTATTGTGACACTAGAAAATTTAGAATGAATGCAAATGCACTTTTTTCTCCAAATTTTTGCATGATTTATGGCTCAGAGAGATTTTTGAAGGAAAACATGATAAGCTTGCCAAAATAAACTGTATTGAAACTCTTCAGACTGAAAGGATCCTTTCCCTTTCTACGGAATCGCGATGAAATGGCACATTAGCACGAAGTTACATTCACACTTCACAAAAATAGTATGCATATGCATGAATGTTCAAGATTTACAGCCAGAGATTCAATTAGGTACAAAAGTTTATTGTTTCATGTAGTTTTGCACATGCATATACATTGTACGCGTGCCTCTTTCGGAATCATCCTCTCTTTTTTGTAATTAGCGGAAGACAAATGAGTACTTTCTTTGTCACAAATCACATTAGTTTAATGTTTGCATGTCATCATTAATAATACAAGATGTATATTAATACTTTCGCTATCCTTAAAAGCGCTGAGTGAGATGTAATCTCTACCTGTTCATCACTCAAAATGCTTTCAGTTCCAATTTTCTAAAGATTTAACTGGACAATTTTGTTTTAAATTATTTACTTTAAGTAAAATTGCAATAACCCACCACCCACGATCTTTTTTCATGTGAAAGCGTTGCAAACATTTGCTTTGCACAATTTAGTTTAGAAATTTTCAAAAGTACGTCATAGGAATTAGTTCAAGGAATACATACTTTCAGATGATGCAGATTTTTAATTATCCCATTCCCTTCTCTATGAATCTGAAACTTTTTAGAATATACAGTGCAGCAGAATCCTCAGTGACATCAACTTCGAATTCCACTTCCGACATCCGCAAATGGCGTTGTGGAACATGAAAAGGTATTGTAAAGTGGAGAGATTCATGTTGAGGTCGGGGATATAATGGCTAAATTTAAGCTTGTCTTTTCATCAGAATATCATCATGACTCACTACTTCACTTACGTTGATGTAATAACATCAACATTGCACAGCCGTACCATTCTGATAATCTGATTAAAACGGGAATCGGTGTATTAAAATGTCTTCATGCAATATAATAAGAGCACACGTTACAACACTCTGTCACTGCTTTACACATCAGCGAAGATGATAATTGCAGAAAAAGGATACGAAGATGTGAAGTTTTTTTCATAATATTCTTATTCGACTCCGTGTTTCTACCTTATAATGCTTGAAACGACGAAACAAAACAGGAAGGATATGAGGAAGCGAGGAGGGTTAATAAAAAATTAGGATAAAGTTAAATATATAGCACACATGCCAACTCTCTTCTTGCTACTACAAATCTTTGTCTCCGAGACATGCCACTTAATATCTGTTTATATGAGGGCACAATGGTATTTTATAGTGCGACATTATATTATGTACGCCTGCCTCCTTCTTTACATTGACGAGTTTCGAAATGGGGTTGTGATAGATGGAGTGAGGCGAACTCTATTCTATTCTTATAACAATCCGGGCAAGAAGCATTTCTCCGGGAAGGGAAAGGACGAGGACGGCGAAAACATCTCTTTCGCGTTTTGATAACTTGGCTAGGCTCAGTATCAGAATTCCGCACGTTACGTGGAAGTCTGAGAATTTCACACGGTAGCTGCAGCCACCAAAGAAAACTTCCAAAGTCGATCTCGTTGTATAGAATAGTTTTTAAAGTAATTAAGAAAAGTTATACATATTAATTTATAATTCACTAGAATTTCGTGTTTTGTTTAGTGACTAAAAAGTGAATTCTGTTTTGATTGTTTCCATTATTTCAGGACCCAATAATCAATCATGTCGGACGAGGAAGAATACTCGTAAGCATAAATTTCAATAGCTTTTCAAATGCATATATTTTCCTAAAAATATTAATTTATTATTCTTGAACGAAATCAGATTGGCAGAAATAAAAAATTTCGACTTTTCTAAAGCATTTACATTTTCCAGTTTTTCAGATTTTCTATTTCGTAAGAAAAAAGATTCAAAGTTAAATAATATTTTTGTAATGTGTATTCATCTCACCTAATTTAATTTGCCGTTTGATATTTCGAAGAGTTCGGATTTTCCCATTCGCATTTCTCTTTTGGTCTTAAAATAGCCCGAGCCAAGGTTTTTTATGTTTGAAATCGATGGAAGTTAAAAGAGTCCCATACAATGTCTTTTGCCTATTTTTTTCTCCTCTTGAGCACCTACTACTTCTAAATTCGTTAATTCCGCTTTTACATGCGAATGTGAGTATGATTACATTCATTTTATTATCTCTTTCCTTGGTGTCGTCTCTTGTTGGGGACGTATTTTATGCACATGTTCACGTTCATTTTATTGTTTGTCTAAAAATACAATGCCTATGTGTAACGTAACCTCTATCTCTATAAGTTAAATGGGTGCACGACGGCGTTTTTCTAAAGAGGAAGTGAAAAGCTCTTCTCCTTATCCAACACCATGACACGTACCTAGGAAGAATTAAAAAAGAAAGGGAACACAAAGTATTTCGCTTCCTAATTCTATAATGTCACGTTACATATTTTATTTTTCTTTTTGGATTCTCTCCGGTGATTCGTGGTGGCGATGATTTTTTTTCTTTGATGTAACTGATATCAATACACACCCGTGTTGACTTGAACTATTCATCGTGTTTCTTCCTTAGTGAGGAGGAGGAGCAGCCGTAAGTAAAAATATAGATTATTTTCTCTAATTTAACTTTGTATGAACTTTAGAACTAAATATGCAGCACTGACTCAAAACAAAACACATTTTTACTAATGAAATGCTCCTACACATATGCATGCGACAAGTCATTTGCCAACTTTACCAATGCCAAAAACATTAATCTCGAATGAGAGACTATAATTTTTTCACTCTTTGATGAACAGTTTTTTGACGCACATTATTATAAAAATTCATGCCTAATTTTCTTTTCAACTGTAACAGTTGATGACTTGTGAGGTAAATATGTATGTGCAGGAGCAGGACGTTGTCAATGATGAAATAATATTATCATTAAATGCAATTCTCCAATAAACCAATGCAATGCGCACGCGTACATTTAAGGCAGAAACCATTTAAAATGCTAATGATACTCTAGATATGCCAATTTTCATATTATGCTAATGCACTTCTTAATTTATCTTGTTTTTTGCAGAAGGTAAGTTGTCAACTTACTTACGTCACGTCAATATTTCTTGGTGATATGGATCAGTTAATCTTTCATCGTCTTCTTCTGTTCATCAAATGATGATGATAATGGTAAAATTTACAAATTGAGATGTTATTCTCATGATTGATCGATTTCTTTCATCAGGGTATGTAAATTTTTTGTTGACCAAAACAAATTTTTTTTTCGTTTATGATACATTACAAAAAAATTGAGAATATATTTTTTCCTTTTCCTTCCAAAAAAAAAACTTTATCTTGATTTGCATAAATAATCTTTTTCGAAATTCAAATACGGAGAGGAGGAAGCAGACATGATCATGAGCTCTTCTGGTGAGGTCGAAAACAAGATACATTTAATGTATATATGCACACTACAGTAAAGATAACGAAAATACTTTGAAATATTATGTAAAAGTAGAAGCTCTTGCATAAGCAAAGCAGCAAATTACTTTAAGTGGTTTGCGAGGACTTGAACCCTATTTTGTACATGGTAAGTTCTGTCTGAGCTGAGGTTCAAGGCAAAAATAAGTAGGTATGTATGTAGTGATTATGAGTTAGTAGTCAATATATTTTTTCTTTATTAATGAATTGCTGTGATCAAATTAAATTGGTGCATACAATATTTTATTTTTACTGATGAATGCAGAAATTGAATACTTCACCTCAGTAGTAGTGGATCTATTTTTTTATATGCTGAATACGTAGAATTTTTTACTGTGTTTTTTAAATTAAGCGCAGAGAAGTGGAGATATACACGACATTTGTAATTGTCTCAGTCCTCACAATCAGTCTTTTTATATATGAAATGCGTAAAACTTTAATAATCATTTTGTCCTTTACTTTAAACTCGAAATGATTTACTACACCTTTAAAAATATGCCTTATTTATTGTTTATATGTTACTGTCACCACCATACCACCACCGTTATTCGTTCGACTGCATTATATTTAATGAATGAATGTTTATTTTATTCTATTATTATTTATCATTTATTTTAATTTATTTCATTTATATTTATTATGGCTCTTTTTTATTTTTTTCTCGGTGCCTGATTTTAGGTCCGCTTCTAAAAAGTACGTGTTCGTAAAAAATGTCTCCGTCTTTATTTTTTGTCCATTTGTTTTACTAACTAAAATGAGTCTTCCATTGGCCTACTAAAATGCATGCTTTGAAGAATACAAAAATACCCATAGATCCATGAACATTATCATGCACCTGCACCACCTCATGTACATATTTGCACTGTAAAAACTTCTAAAATTGACCAAAAAAATTCTGTAGACCACAGTAGTAGTTCAGTTGATTGCATGAACAAACTACTAATAACTTAATTAGAAACAAGATGTAAATTATTATCAGTTATTGTCATTAGAGAGGTTCGCCCACATCAGTATTAGACATCCCGCACAGATAATTTAATTTAAAACATTGAATTTTTAGGAACATGTTTTAACTCAAACAAAAGGACAGTTCAATCTACATTTATTGATAATCTCAAATTGATTATGTGCTTGTACTGTTCCCCATGTTCACTTCCAATTTCTTAAAAAAATTATTTTGCAAAACTTCAACGGATTTCCTGTGATACGTATTGACTTTTTTGCCTTGTGAATCTTAAAGGGAAGATGTCCAACCTGATTTCGTCAAGGTAAGGATCCTACTTTAAAGATGAAAGTGTATCGCCTGATTTAATATTAATGCTTCTAATTTAATGAAGACAGTGAAATAATGCCTGATGCTTATGATTCTTGCACTTACTCACTTTAGAAGCTAACGGTTATAACTTTAAGGAGGCTAAGTTTGATAACGTTTGCTAAACTAATTTTGTGTAATTTATAACACATTTTATATTATTAGCAAAGAAATAACAATCTAATTTATCCATCTCAAGGCTAACGATGCGCGTCACGTTGTTTTCCACAGAGAGCTCAACAGAAACGTGGTGCTCTGGATGAAGAGCTCAACGTTTACATTGAGGAATGGCGAAAGCAGAGGAGGAAAGAGGATGAGGAGCTGCAGAGGCTGAAGGATAAACAAGCCAAACGAAAAGTAAGTTGAATGAGATAAGCCTTGGCTCCAGGGATAGAGCTTTCGCCAACAAAATCTATTATTTAGACGCTAAGATATTGTTTTCTATGCAATTATTTACAAAACCTACATTATATTATACATATGCTTTCTCCCAAAGGTAGTTCGAGAACAACAGGAGAAGGCTTTGGAAGCAAGGAAACAACAAGAGGAGAAGGAAAGACAAGCTGCCGTAGAAGAGAAAAAGAGGAGAGAGCAAGAGGAGAAGATGAAACGTCTCCAGGAAATTGAAAGGAAGCGTCAAGAAAAACGAGACAAGGGAGGCAGTGGTGGTGGCATGGTGAGTGTGGCCGATGGAAAAGTTTTTCATTGTAGCAAAAAAATAGTTTCGATCTTGATCTTGGAATGCAATACTATTTAATGAATATTTAATAGGGAGGTGCTGGAGCCTCCAGTAGCGAGTTCGGTTTAAAAAAATAATCAGATGCGATGTCAGATACTAAAACAAATATCAACTCAAATTATACGCTTGTGTGGGTAAATGGTAAATCTCCAGCAATCTGGTGGGAGATGAGATGAGGATGCAGTTGTGAAAACATTGAGACAATACGCAAACATTTTCATGACAAGTATCTCATTAAAGATTTTCGCTTAATCATCTCTTCATCCTCTCATCGTCATTTTCCCTGAAAGTTGCCGTTGCGATATTATGCCTTGTGAGGCAGACAATAGAGGAAGAACAGTAATATGAAGTGAAAATGCGTATGAGTTTGAGATGATAATGACGATAAAATCCCGTAATAATTCCTCTATTTACTTTTTCTTTCTATTCTTGACAGTTGAAAGAGTTGCAGGAGCGTAAGAAGCAGCAGCTGAGGCAGAAGGCCTTGAAGCTTGGTTTGGAGCCAGAGGCTCTCACAGGAAAATATCCAGTAATTAAGATTTCCTTATTTGCATTATTATTACCTTATTGTTACATAAGGGGCTACTTGATACAGTTATTGTTGTGCAGTAAATACCCATAATTTTCCTCAAACGGGGCTTCGTAATAATCATTGTTTTCTTTGAATTGCAGCCTAAAATCCGTCTTGCCTCCAAGTTTGAGAGACGAGTGGACACCCGAACCTACGAAGAGAAGCGATCTCTTTTCGAGGGTGTAAGTTTCTTAATTATTGTTCATGTTCTTTTTTCTCTTCTTGAATAGAAAAATAACCGTATCTTGTATTTCAAGAGAAAAAAAAGGAAAATTCGCTTCATTGTTGGTTCTATTTTTCTTCTCAGGGATACGATAAGATCACTAAAGAAATCCAAGAGAAGGTATGGGCCGAGAAGACTCAAGAGTTCAAGGCTCGACCAAAAGGTAAGACGATGCAAAGGTTTATATTTTCATATTTGTACGTATATTGCTCTTTCTCCTGTGTAATTTTACCCACGCTCTCACTGATTGAAAAACATGCTATAAGTCACTTTTGTGACACTTTCTGGTCTTAATTAACCATTTCCGTCAAAAATTTCAGCCCGCCTGCCAAAATGGTTCGGCGAGCGGCCGGGAAAGAAGAAGAACGATCCCCCAACACCCGAAGAGGAGGAAGATGCTGGCAAAGGACCTGGCGCGGCCCTAGACCTGGACGAGCCTGACCTTTTCTTAACTGAGCCTGAACCAATTGAAGAGGAAGCTGCCCCTGAACCAGAACCTGAACCAGCCGCAGAGGTACAAATGATGACAGTAAAGGCTAAAAGCTTTAATATTTGATTTTTACTTAATTGACGCATGGTCCCTTTACAGGAGGAAGAGGAAGAGGAGGAGGAAGAAGAAGAAGAGGAGGAGGAGGAGGAAGAAGAGTAATTTTCAGCTTCGTTTGATCATTTGATTTGTTATACTATAAATGCTCGTGAATTCCTACCTTAACAAAAGTATCATCATATCACTAAATTTTTGTCCTTTTAAACTTTGTCCCTTCCATGTACAATTTCCATTAGTCAATTAAGGCTACATTAAAACGACTTCTAATGTACGTAATGGTAACATTCGGAATAAAGACAACTTTCTTGAGTCTCTTATTAATAAAAAATAGAAGTCTCTTATTTTTTCATATTTGAGCTGAAAGAGATGCTATTTCATAAATCGTGAAACTTACATTTGTATGTTCCAGTTATCATCCATCCATGCTTGAGATACTCATATATTCACATGGTATTCGTGCATCAAGAACTTTCACATTCAACAAACAGTTTTTATCTCAGTCTAAACAGGTCCTCACGCTATGCTACCAAATTTCTTTTTTACTACATTTAAGTTACTTCAGCCGGCACTCATTCACAAAATGGTTTATGTATTACAAACTATCCATAATTAATTCACCATAAAATACTTGAACTATAAACGGCTGGAATGGTATGGAATGGGGATATTATGTCAGACTTTCGTAAGCAAACATCAACAATCTCATAAATATTTATCAATTCATACTGTATCAGTTCCAACTGAACTTTGCCGCTATGAAGTCAGATCTCAATATGAGTCAATCGCCATATATGTAGGTCACGGCTTCGTTACAAAGCGTGCTTTTTATCCCACAGAAAAGCTTTCCTTAAAAAATGAGTGGGACAAAAACATGAAGAAACGTATTTCATTTCTTAGGAACAAAATGATTGAACTTTACGATGTACACTACTTATTCACTTCTTCAAGTTTCCAATAAAAACACTTTTGACATTGTCTTCACTTCCTAAGAAAGTCAGTACATACGTACACAGTTTGTATTTCAAAAATGTTGAACACACTAACAAGCTCTATCTCCCTCAAAGACAAAGGAGACGAGCACGACCACAAAGACGCATCCTGCTTGGATGCCGTGAAAAACGAAACTGTAATTCCTGCCTGGTTGTTACTGATATGGTGGTAGGAGATGGAATGGAGTG
>JAHZNI010000188.1:0-13884 GCA_027744415.1 Seira ritae
AAAGGCCCACCCTCTATGTGTAGCAAATTTCATCTCAATATCTTATTCCTATCGAGCTGAATCGTGTCCACCGACAGACGGACAGACGGACAGAAAAGGCAAATACATGAGAATCAACTCTGATTCTAAAAATATTTCAGTGGAGGAGGTGGGAGATGCACAACTGTGTTCTATAAATACTTATCGCGAACACTATTAATATTATCAAATTCATTCTTGTCCATAGTTCCCTGCTTTCGGGAGGACTCGGATGCTATTTTCTGCAGTTTTTAAAAAGAAATTTGTTTCGGGCAGAAATGATTAGCACATAATATTTTCCTATGTACGGATCGAATTTAGCCATAAACTACAGCGATTAAGACGACAACATAGTAGAAGTCGTTTGAGGCACTGGTGGGCGAATTCAAAGCGAATCTAATTATATTGCTTCCATTGGAATATTGGAAAGTCAGGAACATACATGAAAGTCGAACTCTCATTACACACTAGCAATCAAAGTCAGCCCAAAATCAAACAACAATTTAGATTTGGAAATTGATTTTTTGTTAATTTACAATCTACCTGCAAACTGTCTCCGTGTTGGACAGTAGAAATGAACCAAATAACTTTGACGCGTCTTCTTCACATTCAAAGGCTATAATATATTTTATGGGTATATATATTCTTGCATTATATATTTTGTCAGACGAAACACATCTAGTAGAAAGGAGGAAGATGTTGCAAAAATATTGCGGGATTTCCTTTAAAAACAAGCTCAGATGCGGATAAGCTCCACCGCGCTGATGAGCATCATCGCGTTGCGTAATACTAAAAACGCATCTTAGATTTATTTTTTCTGTTTGGTGTGTCTAGTGAGTCGTGAGAGACAAGTCTCAATTTTTGATTATTGTGACATTGGATCCAAGTTTGATGTGTGGGTTTAGTTTATGTGGGTTCATGGAATACGAGGCTCGTAAACGTTTTTAAGAAAATATCAGATTGCGAGAAGGGCAAGGCTGAAATTGTGAGTCGAGAAAGGAAGGAAGGTGAGGAGCGAATAATTTTGAAGGGGCTAGTTGAGACAAGCGAAATTTTGTAAGGATGAGTGATACAGAAGAAGACATTCCTGAGGAGTTCAGCATCGAAAGGGAGAAGGAAATTTCCGCTAATGTGGAGGCCAACTTTGAAGTACTAAGTCAGAAAACAGTGAATTTCGAGGATTTGCTGAATGAGCTCATAAGCATGGGCTGCTTATCATTTGAAGACAAGTACAAAATTGGAGTGGGAGCTGGAGATGACCCGGTAATAATAAACTGTTTTTCTTCTTCTTTTTTTCTGAAAAACAACAGCAAGTTTTTTCTCTAAAATGTTTCTTTCGTGGGATTTGACTTTCTTGAGTTTCGCAATTTAGGGAAGCACCATTTGCTCTGTTTCACAATTACTTTTTTAATTTTCAAGAAATCCGGAAAAGCCTCTATAATGTACTCAATTCTAATGAAAAAGGGAGTCTCATGGAGGAAAGTGGCTCAAGCCTGGGAAGAAACAGGAAATGACTATCTACTCGGTCGATTTGACACTCGCTTCGTATTCGTAGGACAAGCCTCGAAAAAGTCGCAGAAGTTTACAAAGTTCAAATCACTCCCTTCCCACCGCACCGAGTTCCTCACCCACTTGTACTTAAAGCATGTGCAAATTTCTCCAAAATCCCTGCTTAAGTGTCTCCGTAAATCCACAAAAATGGAAGTAATTCGCCTAGAACAAGTAAAACTTCCCACTGGTGGTCCTTACGGAATTGACCCTAGTGCGGACTTCGACCAGTTCTTGATCCTTCCGAGTGTGAAGGACTTTTACTTGGAGGATGCATCTCAAGAGCCATTCAAAAGTGTTAAGGATGTTGGAATGTTTCTCGACGAACTTAATTTACGAAATCTAATCTTCTTCGGCTCTAATCCCGTCCAAGCCTGGGAGAATCACGTAAAAGTTTTTGTGAAATTGAGGGGTGGCATAATTGTGAAAATGGTGACAGGCCAGGAACTAATTTCAATGTGTAGACGGAAGCCCTCAGATTTTGGGGGCTTTTTTCATCCTCAGAAAGTTAATACTGTGGCTCTTTACGAAAGTTACATCCCGAAAAATGCATTAGCTTCGCAGTTAACGAAATTGGTTCTGTACAGATGCCGAATCCCTGACCTGACTCCGTTGGTGGCCTCTTGTGACTGCCTAATTGAGTGCTCCCTTTACGGGGAACATGACTCGCGAAATTTAAGCCAAGTAGATTTATCCGCTTTTCTCACAGGAGGCAAGTGCTCCCTCCTGCGGAGATTGTCCCTGGGATTCTGCAATATTTTGTATAGTGGAAAAGCGCACTCCACTGCGCTAATTCTATTCTCCCTCGACTTTCTCTGTTTCGACTGTTGTGTCATGGATCCAGAGTTTGCTAATGAGTTCACACAATTCTTTCAATCGTCTAAGAACATTACATGGATTTGTGGACGACCTCATCTGGGACTGGAGTTATTTAAGGAGGTGCTGAGCTTCTCAACTTTGGAGACATTAATTGTCGGTCACATGGACTGGGATGGGGTAGGTCAGAACCTGAACAATGAGGATACGAGCGAAATGAAAGATTTAATACTTCAATCAATCTCCGGGCTACAGGGAATGGAGACGAATTTCATTTTGAGGCGGAGTGAAGATGACTGCGGTCTCTTGGGGAATTGGGAAGCGAAAGTTGTAAATGAAATCGACGAGTTTAGTGCAATTATTTTTGAGGGCTTTAAATGGGATTATTTTTGTGATTTTGAAATTGTGGAAAATTGGTTCAATTTACCGTCCACTAAAAATGATAAGAGACCAAGAGAGTCATTTTGCAATGTCTAATATTTCTGCGATAATTAGCATCTGTATTATATGCATTTATGTTATGTTATCATGCACCGATAAGCCACTATTTTAATAAATATTATTTCATTTTACTTATTATTAATATGATCGTCTCCTTCAGACTGAAACATTAGCTTGCGTCGTTGAGCTTGCTTTCGACCCAAGAAGGGAAGATATGCGACTAAGTCGACTGGCACGGTGAAATTTTGAACTTTTCCTTTTCTGGGTCCTACTTTCTTCTTCTTTCCGCCAGCTTTCGATCCAAGAAGGGAAGATATGCGACTAAGTCGACTGGCACGGTGAAATTTCGAACTTTTCCTTTTCTGGGTCCTACTTTCTTCTTCTTTCCGCCGGCGTTCTTCCTTCTCCGCTTTCCTCTCGGCTTCCTGTTGCGCAGCCAGTGCTTCCAGGTCAGGCCATTTCATTTTCTTCTTGCGGCCGACGTGTTGACGAACATCAGGTTTGCGATGGCAGCAATGACAGCAAGAAACGACACAGTAGCAGCAAGTCCACAATTTTCGAAGGTATTTCATCCAACAACTTAAGCAATAGCACTTGCATTTACAGGGACAGTATTTTCCGTCGCTCAAGTATTCATACTCTTCGGCTGGGTCGATTGCGCAACTGCAAATCAGGGAGATGGTAAATTAAAAAATCGAAAATGATTTTCACACATTTTTTCATACCAGTAGCAGCAAAGGATAAATCCACAAAAGCAGTATAGACATGGCAGCTTTGCTAGTTTTTCTTTGAAATAGTCACGAATTTCCTCGCGGGACTCCTTGAACGAGTCCCGAACAACGTGATACTTAAAATGTCTAAGTACATCTCTCTTCCCAGGAACGTATGGATGTCTGATGTGATTGACGACATCTTCGATTTCTCTCGGTCTTGGAATTCTCTGGAAAAGGAAACATTATGCATTTTATTGGAGTTTTCATTAAAATGCAATTTTTCATAAGGCTGTGCCTATAGTACATCAGTTCGAATAAATCTTCTTAGAGTAGGTTCCAATGAAGTCAGTAGTCTCAGCACGTCAGACAATTTTGGACTGACAGAAGCGCATATCCGGGATCCAAATGGATCGCAGTCAAAATGCTGCAGTCAACTCGCATTTTAATTAAATATTAGTGAGTATTATGCATTTTATTGGAGTTTTCATTAAAATGCAATTTTTCATAAGGCTGTGCCTATAGTACATCAGTTCGAATAAATCTTCTTAGAGTAGGTTCCAATGAAGTCAGTAGTCTCTCCCTGTATCGTTTAAATGCTTTCACCTTTGCCCGACAATCTTGAGCCCTCGTCTCATCAATGCATGCCATTGTGAATAGCTAAAATGTGAATAAAGAGGATTCATACAATCACAATTCGATTCGGTAATAACATATTTTGGGGGAATTAAAGACCAACTCTGAACTCGCTGAAGTCCAACTGCTTGTCTCCGGTAATGTCAAACTCGTAGAAGATACGCTTAATCGCAGGCTTATCGAAATTAAACATGACTCCCATGCGGCTAAACTCTGTCGCGCTAATTTGACCTGAGCCATCCACGTCTATCAATTGGAATATTGTGGTGCAGTGACGATAAATGAATTCCTTCTCATAAGTGTCCTAGAAGTAAAGCAAAAACTTCAAAGACATTTCTAGTGTCTCCGGAATCGGGCTAGGTGTGAAATACTTCAATAGAGTACCTTGCAAGCGAGAAAAATGCAAAATAGGAGGTAGAACTCCTCGAACTCAACTTCGCCAGAGTGGTCAATGTCCATGAGGTGGAATACTTCTTCTGTTTCAAACTTCGAGCAGTTTGTTATATTTTTGAGAAGGAGCATGAACTGAATATCTGTAAAGGAAATACACTACCAGAAGTATCAATTGATTTAAAACAGAATATTATTATTCTGTGCATATTATGTAGAACAAAGGTTTACCATTCAATTTACTGGTCCGATGGATGTCTAAAATATTAAACATTTCCATGCACGTCAGACAATTTTGGACTGACAGAAGCGCATATCCGGGATCCAAATGGATCGCAGTCAAAATGCTGCAGTCAACTCGCATTTTAATTAAATATTAGTGAGTATTATGCAATCCATGCATGTCAGACAATTTTGGACTGACAGAAGCGCATATCCGGGATCCAAATGGATCGCAGTCAAAATGCTGCAGTCAACTCGCATTTTAATTAAATATTAGTGAGTAATCATTTAAGGTCAAAATCAAAAATTAATTATGATTGAAAATGGTAATAGTTAAACATTAAAGCTTTCATTTGCGTTCAGTCAGGTAAATCTATGGTCAGGTCAGTGACTGGCGACTGTCTTACATCCGAAATTCATGTTGACGATTTCGGCTATCTAAAACCATCTAAAATGGATATGATATGAATAAGAAAAGATTCGAATCCATCGTCTCGCTTAAGTTGTCGTGAGGGCAATTTATGATTTTTCAGTAGTAAATGCATGTAAAATATACAGATTAGATTGAAATCTAGTTGCAAAAACCATTTTGACCCTGAGACGAGATAGGATGCGGTTGTCTTCTTACCAAATTAAAAACTTCTGTCATTGTGAAGTTAATCATCAACATTTTTCAAATAAAAGCATAATGTACATTATTTAGGGACATTTGTAAAACAAGTGCATTTGGAAATCCCGTCTCTATTATTCTTTGTCCAACTTCATATGCCTAATATAATAATTATTATGTGCTCATGTCATTCCATACCTTACATATGTACCTACATATGCATACGTCTTGCCATGTCTTCGATGCCATTCTGTAAAAATGGAAACGAGCCAGATATGAATCTGATTCAGCGGTGGATGATTCAATTTTTTTGAATAAAAAAAACACATTTCCTAGAACGATCCTCAAAAGCTTATGCTACGGTACAGAGTACAAGTATGTAGCTTGAAGCCAGGCTTGAAGCTACCAATAACCTTGCTCAAAACCAAGAAACAAAGTACAAACACGACTTGTCATTTCTTCAAAATTTGTTTCTCCCTAACTCCCATCTTTATCTTCAGAATCAGCAATATGATTTTTTGCAATGGTCATGCTATAATCAGCTTTATATTTCTAGCTTCTTGACGTCATCATTGCTGAAGTGTCCAGTGACTTTGAGAATGGCTATTTTGCTAATTTTGAAGATACTTATCTTTTTTCTTAAAAAACATCATACTATTTTGATAATGAAAGGAATGACTGACTGGTTGGACTCTTCCTTGCGTCATCATTTGGTTTACAATTTATTTGTTTTTATCATTTAAGTACAATTGCATCGTTGGTTGCGGTCATGAAGAAACTAGTTCTGTCCGCGTCATCATCATTTACCATAATGAATGAGTCATTCGCTTTTTCTTCATGAGAAATTCAGTTTCATTCTTGATGCTTTATGTATAATATTATTTATTGGCCATTATTCTAATAATTGGACTAAAGTAAAAGCTTAATGATTATTAAAAAGGCATAAATTAGTCGAGCATTCTCCTCAAGTCAAAAGCCGCTTTATATCATAATATCCCATCCAACCACAGAGTTTCCGCAATATTCTTCACCTTCATATCCACTTGCGAATATGTAGCTAAATATTAAACATCCCAATCCAAGACCGCACTCGCCAGCAAGGATAAAAAATATGGGCATCATATCATAATCATCATTTCATTTCCCTTACGTGGGCCAATTGGTGCTGAGTGCATCAGCACAGGCCATCATCAGTATTCACATGATGATACATATTATTCAGTTTTTTTCATGCGGGCAAAAATATTTAGATGTAGGTACTACCTCACTTATTCATTCCGTGTGCGTTTTTTCTTGTTTACTTACCTTCTTTCATGCCGTGGTCTCGTCTATCTGAAATGCAAATTCTCTGTAGAGATGTAAAAGCGAAGGAACGAAATCTCTAGAAATCTGAAGAGAGCTCTACAAGCTCCATCGAGTCGTATCATCATGCATTTTTAATTCTTCCAATTCTGATTCAAATTGATATTGATGCTGAGTTATGAATGATACTAGAATTAATTTAAATGACTACATAACTACATATATAACATACGTACAATGTACATAAGGCCATAACAAAAAATGAACTCACATGCTTACTCAGAATTTTCTAAAACATTCTCTGGCCATATGCATTCGCTAATTGAACTTAATCCACTTGTTTTGGCTTTATTTTTGCATCGTAGAAAATTGAACGCTTTTGTCATCAACATTTCATATGACCCTACAGTACTTAATTACAGTAATTTTTACTATTCCAAAAAATATGCGATATATAGAAGCATAATATGATTTTAGATATATTATTATAATGTTAATGCAATTACTACATGCATAGTACTAGCTCTTTCATAAAAATGCCCCAAATGAGAGAAAAAAATTGTTCATATTACAAACGCGTTCCCTTTGCTTGTCGTGTTCATGTCAAGTCGGAAAACATAAGCCCATCTAAGAAAAACCAAGCCAGCCTTACAGGTAAAACCTAGTCCTACGTGTAAATATCTAATGATGATGATAATTTTTAGATGCCTATTTTAGCTCATGTGATATGTAAGTTAGCAGGTAAAAAATTTTGGGCTGTGAGTGAT
This sequence comes from Seira ritae, assembly GCA_027744415.1. NCBI lineage: Eukaryota > Metazoa > Arthropoda > Collembola > Entomobryomorpha > Entomobryidae > Seira > Seira ritae. The sequence continues at coordinate 7,461 of JAHZNI010000188.1, forward strand.
AAGCTAAAGGAACGAAGAAAACGCCTTCTCGCCTTCGAATATTTTTTTACTCTCAAGTCCTCCTGCCATTTCAAATTAGACCTGGTGTTTTCCCTGGTATTATTGCGTGCATGCACACACACCACAAAATCTCATTACTTTGCCATTGCCATTTAGCAATATGAAATATGAATGAATACAAGTATACTATACAGGTACCAGTACGAAATAGGCCCAACAAAGTACGTTCATATCTATAGCCTCAAAAACAACGTGGTATAAACTTGTCATTATACATTATTCTAAACCATGGCCATAGTCATAGTCTTGTTTAGTAGTACTAGTACACGTATAACTAGATAAGGCATATAGACATTGGCTCTTACAAAACCCTGCGAACAAACTCACTCAGCTCAGAGCAATAATATTTTGGTGCACAAAACGTGAACGGTACGGTACGATATGCATGTATCCTTTTACCATACTATTGCTTTACTACGAGGAGCTACGGTGGAAAATCTCTAGAACAATACAAAGGTATAAAGAAAAGCACGACCACACCATACATACCAGAGCACAGAATTAGAACCAGAGAGCATAGAAAACACCTCCTCATAAAAGGATCAGAACAGTTACTTATCTGTTCTCGAAACGTAACCATTACCAGCAATCGACTAAATTATTGTACTTTGTGAGACTGATTTTGAAACAAGCGATTTAAGTTTTTTCAAGGGAAACGTTGGTTAAAAAATAAAATTTTGTGATAGAGGACGTCAATATTTTCAGTGATAAATTGTCAGTGGGGAAGGTTAAAGTATTACGATTTAAAGTACAAGATGAGGTTCCAGATTATTCTTGCCCTGGGACTGGTGGCATTGGCTGGGGCTACTCCACTTGTCGGTAAGTGGACACTTCCTTTTAAAACTTCTTTTTAATGTAGAGCTTCCGACTGATTAGGGTAAAAACTACTTGGCGACTTTAAAGATAATAGCTTTGATTTAATGGCGATTAAGTTACGTGAGCATAAAAAATCCAATGCATCATTTTCCCTCCTTTGAGGAACATGACGAATGACAATTTGTGTGCATGTCGTACAGAAATGTTATCTTGAGACGAGAGAATCGTGAATGAATGAACGTATTCAAGCGGCATTTAAATATTTTTAGTCTCGGCATCATGCATGACATATATTATCTCTTGAGATTTAAAATGACCCCATTACCCCACTTTAGTGATTCAACGATTGCATCTACATCTACTTCTGAGTACTACACCTATATGTACATGGTTTCAGATGTACTACTGACGTGAGATTTATGACAATAGAAGTGTGCCTATTTAACAAAACAAAAAAAAATAAAGCACTTCTCAGAAACAAAAAAGTTTCACTAAATCTACATATTCCATGTAACCCATTCCAAAAAAGAAGTATAAAAACGGAAATGACTTGAGTATTCACGCCCTTTGAGCAAACAACATAGTAGTAATTTGAAGTTGAAAGGCTTTTGTTTAAATTATTGTATTGTGTTCATCTTCATTTCAAAATAGTTTAAAGCAGGATTTCTCTTTTTTATTACTTCGTACAGAGTACTAATTTGAGCTGTTATTGACTTTTTAAAAGAATTCCTTCTATTGTCATTGTCTTGTGCAGGGTACATTGTATCTAAATGCAGGTAAAATACCCATCCGTACGTCATCGTCAGGTTTGAAATTTCTTTCAGGAAGAATGAGCTGAATCACACATACTCATGATGAATAAGCTTCAATCCATTGAGAAAGAGCTGCTATCTTTGCATGCTGCACACTTTCCTGGATTAAAGAAAACAGTGGAAACAGTTGATGAATGATAAATGATAAAAATACTTATCTAATTAAACTCTTGTCCGTCTTGTTTTGACACGCGAAGCTCAAAAATTGATCATTTATGATCTGATGCGCGATGCGTGTCATGTCATGTCTAATTCTGTGAATGGGATTGCGGTAAATGCAATGCTCTGGATTTTTCTTGTGCAATTAAAGGATTGGTAGTCATTCTCACCTCTCCTTTCATGCGTTGGGTACATATGTCAACTCCCATGTCATGTCATAAATGATGAATACCAATACCAGAGGTACTTCATTCAGATTGACCAATATCTTTTTTCTTAGGCGTAATTTTTCTTTTTCTTAATATTACCGCAACGCAAATGCAATGACTCGCTCAGTAACGGATGCAGCCATTCGTGTATGATTACCTCCAACTCCAACCTCCATAATAGTGGCCGAGCGTCAAGAATCTCACAGATTTGTTATGAACGGATATTGACCCTATATGTATGCATGCGTTATTCATTTGCACATTGTTTTAAGAATTTATGTCTCACAGTTTAGATATTTTCTTTTCTCAAATCAGTATTATTTAAGGACTCGGAGTCGCATAAAAGAGTTAGATGTTCATTCATTGATGCCTGAAGCTCCATTGTCGCTTCATTCATTGGATTGTGGGGCCATTGCAATTCTAGTTCCAATGACTGAACTTCATCTCGATGCAATGAACTGTAAACATGGTCGAGTTGAGATTCAGTCGACTTCTAATAATAAATCCGTAGTTCCTCTCCTTGAAAAATGATTATGTTCGTTCTTATCTTCTAACTGACTTGTAAAGGTAAAATTAGAAGCTTAGACAAAGGCGGAATATTATTGTTATTCAAAATATTATTGTTATTGATTTGTCTTGGTCAACGAATGAGTGATCGATGAAGATAAGCCAAGCCTTACGTCCTGGGAGTTGGTTGAATTGAAATGCAGTTAACTTAAGACTCATTCATTCAGTGCTATACTATATAACAGCTCACAGGCGAGGATTTTCTCTGCTCAATGTACCTTGACCTAAAGACTTAAGCGTAAATAATTTTTATTGCATGCATCTCATTTCATCAATAAAAATTTTTTCAAGTCTGTGTCAAAACAGCTACATAAATACAAGATATGTACAAGAAAAAAATGCTTTTATAGCGGTTTCATGCTTAAAGTGCTGTTCCTAAACACGGGTTTAACGCATGTAAACAAAGCAATATAATATAATGCAAGTCCTGCTTTTTGCACCTGAGATAGATAGGTAATACTAAATGTCAGTGTACGAAAATATATCTAGTTCCTTCTACAATATTCTCTTGTTTATGATCTGTATTTTGGATTCCATTTATCAATGATCAATGCAAGGTATGGCCATACGGTTATAGAATAGGTATTTTCAACTTTAGCTTATACTAAATGGCTGAAGATATACTATATGGATGCACCAATATTTTGCTATTTTTATTATGACTCCTAGTACGTGACTCCTAGTTCCTTATTTTTCTAGAAGACTTTACGTGTAAGGATGAGCTAATTTTAGACAAAAGTGACCCATTTAAACCGCGCATGTATACAACGGATTATCGAATGCAGTAGTGACGCTGAGAAAATGAGACTAAAACTGTGTTATTCCGCATAATGTAGGTATTTAACCCTAAAACTCCAGATCTGCTTAATGTTAATATCCTGGGCCATTTCCATTGCCCTTTTTCCAGGAAGTCCTTGATCTTTAGGACCCTTTCTTACTACACCTCTACATATATCTCAAAAAATTAAAATTTACGCGCATCACCTTGTTTTAAGGTAGATTTCGACCTTTCTTATAGGTTTCTTCCTCGATTTTGTTTGCCCTCTTCAAGTAAGATAATGACCATAAGCATATATGTAGTAGGGAACACATTAGGTTTAATAAGCACATATACCTAAAGCTAAATTTTCCTTTCCTTGGAATCGAAAATCAAAGTGTTGGATTCTCCGTAAAGTATGCTTAATGGGGTTTGCCCGTTCTTTCAAGAACTTCAAAGTTCAAAGGAATGAGGTTTCGGATACGGAGAAATGTACTAGTGCATCACCACAGGTTTAATTTCTTGTGGACTTTTTTACCACATTCGATGGAAAGATAGATGAAACTATCGTATCGTACAAAGAGGCAAAGTTGTTTTTCGTAGTTTCGTTGCATTGATTTAGTCTTCATTTTTAAGTTACAAGCAGCGAAGTTACAATTTGTAAAAAATTGTTTTCAAATCATGATAATAATGTATAGGAGCATGTTAAACATTATGACTATTGTATAGTGCCTATTTCATCGCTGTGAGACTCTACAAAACATCGCACCCACACCAACGCAAATTTTTTTATGCCCACACAAAGCTAAAAATGCCCTTGAAATTAGAAATAGCTAGCGAGAGCGGATCCTCTAATCCTATTATCATCTTCCTCTATCATTATTTTAGCAGACTAATTTTACGTTATCGTGATGTCAATCCACTCTGGATAGATTGCATCAGAAAACTAAACCATGGACATAACTACTGCGTCATGCAAACAAAATAGCCAGAAGCAGTGGTGAAGGCGGATTCAGTTCTACAAAGAGGGCTCGCTATAATGCCGTCCAGGATGTTGGAAAGCAATAAAATTAATCATTTTCAGCTAGACGCGAATTTGACTTTTCTATATTTTTGAAGAAATAGCATAATCTAGGTTAGAACTAAAGGCCACTCAGGTTGCCGATGACAAGTTTGAGCGAAAAGGGAAGAAGGTCATGGCACAAATATGTGCAAATAAACCGTGCAGCCTGGCGCTTGTGTCGTGAAGCAAATTGTAATTTTGGAGGTCAAAGGACACTCAATTAAGACTGAGGTTGAGGTCTTCCACTTATCCAGCAGATTCAAGCACCTAAGTATCTTGGTGCTGTATTGGTGTATCCATTCCTTTCTCATAATTTTTCTACTAATTCTAGAAACTGCAATAAGCTTCAGCAGCAAATCCCATCCATTAAAGTGTTCCAACATCCAGGTTCTTCTGGAAAAATGCGAGTTGTTTGTAGTTCTCGCATTGGTCCTAGTTTCCCATGAATTTTCTTTCGAAGTTCGAGTAAGCATATACTGACTTCTCTAATTTCGTGAAATATTGGCAACAACCAATTGCTGAGAAATCCAAAATATTTTCACCTGAGAGTTTCGGCATGAGTTTACGGCAAATCAGACCTTGGCGGAAAATTGGGCGTGTGGTTTAATAGTAAGACCACCTGCCTTCGTCTCTGGCTCAGCTCATGTAGATAATATACTATTGGTCGATACATTATGAATGGATGAAAATTGAAGGTTTCCATCATCATTTGTCTTTAAGCTGATCAAGTTTTATGATGAAAGCTGTGATATAACTACATATAACGAACACACATCAAGGTTAAAAAGGTAGAAACTAAAATTTGGGATTGAATAGAGCAAAAGCTCATGCACAAAAGAAGATAAATAGAGTCCATGTTCTTGGGTCTTCTTTCTTTCTTCTATCAAGTTCTAGTTTTTCATCTGGTAAGAAAATTGATTGCGTGGGGGTAATAAGCAGTACGGGTAAGAAAGTAGGCAACGCAACCGAGTTGCTACATAATATTGATATCCAATGCACGACCGACTATAAAATATTGCCAAGGTCTTCTTCGAAAGTTACGTATTTTTCGAGTTCTAAAAAATGTGGAAAAAATGCGAAAGACATGCTCATGCATTCGTGTGAAATGGAAGGGGTGTACCTCTCCAATAAAAAAGAAGTCGCATCGTAAAAGATGCCGAGATAAAAAATGAATGTTTGCATGGCCATAGGAAATTGCATAATTTTTGCGAGAAAAAATAACATTAAAAATAAACATTTTCAAGGAAAAATGGAATATAAGAATACTTAAGACCACACTCAACTTAATTTAATTTACTCTTTAGTATATATTCTCGTTGTCCTCCATTTTTCTCATGAGCGCTTAGAAGATAACATGATGAAAAATGATATTATGATTTCTATAAAAAATAATGGCTACTGGTGTTCTATTGTCTCTTTAAAGAAGCTTTTAGAGCTTGGCTATCATTTCAGAGTTCTAAAACTTTTCCTAAAACATCTTTCTTTATCGCTTGCATTTGCATACCTATATGTCGTGCTTCATAGCAAGTTATCTTTTCGTATCCTCGCTCGTGGGAAAAAGTTAATGACAATAGTAAAGCAAAGAGTGTTATTAATGGTGGTCGTTTCTTCAAATAAAAACAAACTTTAATGGGAGGAAAGTTTATGGAAACTTGGTCTAATGTTTACTTTAGTCTTTTAATTGGCAAAGTCACGACTCCTGTGGGAGAAAACGATTAGTTTGACGTGGTAGAGTGGGGGTAGTGGGTAGACGCTTATGCTTGTAAAGATGCACAAGAAAAATCCTAGAAAAATAGAAATTTGCATTTGCCTACGAGCATTTCAAATGCGCTACAAAAACAATTGAATCCCATTCATTACATACATGTCAGTTTCAAAAATGTTAAATACTAAAACAAGGCTAAGTAGTTTAGGTATAATCCTAGAAGAGTTCCCGTTCAGACTTTTCGACGTGTGATATGTCATTCGAAAGGTAGTTACA
>JAHZNI010000189.1:0-24505 GCA_027744415.1 Seira ritae
GCGAGAAAAAATAAAATTATGGAATTTCGTGCACGTTCATTAATTATTAATCACATATACATACATGCGTCTATTGATTAGGATTAGATATGGCATTGGCATGCGCCATTTTTACCTTCAGCTTACGTCAAACGCTAAATGACATCATGAAAAATTAATACCTACTAAATGTCTAATTTCTTTACCTGGCTCTCCTCTCCATCCTGAAAGAGAAGGAAAAGGGCAATGTAAATCTAGGTGAAGACATTAAGTATCTGGATTGAGTAATAAGCGGAAAATTTATATATATACCGATGAGGAGTAGCATTGGAATAGAGTAGACCTCCGGGGCACAGAGGCTAACCTGGGAAAGTTCAATAAAATAAGAGATGACATTATTAGGCTAGGGAACAATATACACATCTTCAACTCCTCCTCCACAACTTCCTTAAAGTCATCCACTTTCTTTGATCACTATCTTATTTTTAGAACGTAATTACAATTCTTGTCCTCTCCTGGAGTTGGAGCTTTTTCCTTTTGTTTTATAAGCGTGAACAATGAGCAATAAAGTGAAGAGAAACGAACTTATCATGTATACTTACCAAAGGATTCACAGAGTTGCCCAATCCAGAATTCTGCATGTAGACCAAGGGAACTTTAGAGCTCGCTAAGTGATATCCAGCGCCGATGGCTACAGCAGCTCCTTCGTTGGGAGCGATGATATGATGCGAACTTGGAACGTTGTCAGAGACAAACGCACAGAAATCTGGTTCACATACATACATAGTAGTGAGTACTCCACATAATATTATCATCATCATCATCAAAAGAAATATAGTGAATGAATGGAATGACTTTCTCCGGAAATGAAAATGCTCCTTAATTTCGTTTCGCAATAAGAAATACATTTTGACTCTGGAAGATATTTACCCAACGTCTTGTAGTATTTTTTGGGTAAATACTTGAGGATGTGTGCGTGTGTCGTGTAGAATTATTGGAAAAGTTTTTTTAGTCCATTTATTTATGTTGAATGAACACTTTCGAAAAGAATTGTTGACTATGTTGTCTTGCAAGAGGAGATAGAGCTCGGTTTGCATCCACGAAAATTATAATAGGTAAATAAATGCTTGACGGAATAATAGTAGAATTATGGAAACTTCAATGCAGAGTAATATAGAATGGGCTATTATGGGTTATTATTATGCCCGCCGGATATTATGTGTTTTCAATTAAGTCATCATAGAAAACAGAATGGAAGTACCGCAACCAACCACTAATTCTCCAAAATGTTAAAGAACAAAAGCCTAAAGAAATTCCATATAAAGAAATTCCATTCATAGATCATTGACTCTCTAGCAATACATCTACATTTATATTCGAAAAAACGATATGTCCAGTCCAGCCATAGCTTATTTTGACAACTTAAGCGTGCTATCAATAAATCAAATGTTCAACTGATACTATTTTCACATTGCCCCTCTTATTCTCAATTCAAATAGGTAATTGAAATGAAATCCCGAAAAACGTACGTGACAACATAGTATGCATGTTTGCATTGTTTCTAAGAAAAAATCCTTTGAATTTAAAATGGATGAGTAGGTAATACATATTACCTTTCAAGAGGGAGTCTGGAACCCCGGTGTAAAAATCTATTCCAATTTCCTTTACCGCTTTGTAAAAATCAGAGGGCTCGAGAAAATCCCGGACCAACTCTGTCATTACCCCAGCATCTTCATTCCTCTTCTGCTGTTCCTCATATTGCTAAAGTGAAGAGAATGGAAGTGAGAATTTCTCTCCATCTCCAAGTGAAGTGGAAAATTAAAGTGTTTTTTTATCTACTCACCTCTTCATGACTTGGTATTTGAGCAGCAGCCGAGAATAGTTTTGTGTTTGAATTTGATCCAACCACCGATGCCTTTCCTGGTCCAGCCTCACTTCGATAGTGATGCAATGCTCTTGGAAATTTAACGCTTGCTCGCTCAACTCCCAACAGTCCATGTTTCAAGGCGTTCGTTCCAGTCCGTGAGAATGAGGCTAAGCCAACTACAGATGAAGTTGACATTTTTGTCGATCCCTTGGCCACATAGCGGGTGCACACTTTCGCTAAATTAGCGAGGCTCATGGTTGTCGTTTTGAAGGATAGCATCTCTCAATCCTACCGAGAAAATGGAAAGAGATGTAATCAGAAAATTGATGTTTAGTTTAGCTATATAGCACTTTAATAAACTGATTGGCGAGATAGATGATTCTAAAACAATTGCGACATGATAGTAACGTACTACTTCAAGAGCAAGATTAACTTCTCCATTTCAAATTGATTTCTATATATATGATTATCAGACCTATAATTAATTTATAGCCAGGGGGTAAATTGGGAATGGAAAAATTTTGTGAACTTCACAAGCATCTCACCTTTTTCCTTGGACCTTAGCTAACTATAGTTGACTTCCGATGGAAGCAAATAAAACTTAACTCGATAGATCACAACGGGAAACCTTGACTTAATATTTTCACTTCATTAGTGCTCATTACGTACACGTGTCCAATAAAAAAGTGGCAATGAATTTAACGCCAGGATGTAATTAAGTTTAATCAGCTCAAAAAACTGTCTATAAAATGTTTTCAGAAGATGGTTATTTTCCTTTGTAAATTGAGACAGATAGTCACATTAGTCACGTATTGTTTCACAGTTTTAGGCAGTCTCTATCATATCTATGTATATTGACAATGATATCATGCATTTTATGACAGATTTATGCAGAAATGGAAGCAAATGACCTTCCGCGTGGCGATATACTTGATTTTCCTAGAATAAGCTATTCCTTTTAAGTGTATATGCAATTTTTAGGACTGAAAAATGCTTCCTGGTTTCTTTATTGCTAAAAGACAATAAAGTAATTTCGATGAAATGAGAATGATGGTCGAGCACAAAAACTAGCACTTACTTACACCGGCACGGTGAGTAAATTACAGTGATTCTGTAGAATAGAATCTACAACGCGATGAGTAACTGATTGAAAAGTTGTTGAATTAATAGAAAGTGTCTGACTGACGATCATTCCACTCATATTCGTCTGACTAATAAGAGAATGGATGAGATACTATTTTGATGATAAGCTTGAGAGCAACAAATAAATGGCTTTTTTCTTCTGGAGAATTATTGTTTATTTCCCTCTCGCTTTAGTGTGCTTCAGTACACCATGCTTTTTTCTTTTCTAATATTACGATGAAATCATATTATATTTGCTTACTTTTATTTGAGCGACATTAACTATGGCGCACTTCATGTTCATGAGAGGGTACGTACGTCATTTATGAATAGGAACATGAAAAAAATGTCTCGTCTTTTACTCTTGTGCAATGCTTAATTTTAGTACTTTTACATTTTACATCAAGTATTTTTGCTTATATGGCACACGGATGTGCATATTACATTGCATCGACAACGCATCCATCTCAAGTACTTAGAACTTGATGAATGATGATTGACAAAGCGGAGAGTACAATATATATTATGTATGTATGTTGTTTAGATAAGAAGAAATCCAACTAAAAAAGAGGATGCAAAAATCACTTAAAACTGAATCGCGATCGCGACTTAAACGATAAAGTTTAGGAAGCATTGAGAATGAGATTGTCAAAATTTTGCATGCTTAATGTCTGTCTCATTCTAGTCTGAAGTGTTTTTGAATCTGGTCGATCGATGGAATATTTTCGGGTCGGATTTTGCGAATAAAAGACAGAGTAATATGTACATAGCTACTAATGAGCTTAAGACCTCACATAATTTTTCAAGCACAATGACTTCATTGGAAGAAGTAGTATAGCAAAAGTACAAGTGCAAGCATTTAAAAGGACCCACTTCCGCAACTCCGGGAAAATCAAAATTTGAACACAAATGTATTTATGTTTATATAAAGGGCTGACTGGACCCATTTTTCCCAAAAATCTATCGCGAATTGCCTGAAGCTATAAGTCTCCTCCTCTGGATATTGATTTGAATTCAATTATCTGAATTTATAAGACTTCTCTTTTGGATTGATTAGAATTCAATTGGCTTTGCTTCAATCGCTCCTCAATAATATCAGCTAATCTTTTTTATCTGGAGTTATTGTATCTCACGAGCCAAATGATAGACAGACAGACAGAAAATGCGACCATTCTGAATCAGATTTTAATTGTAAAATCTAAAGACATGATGTCGTCTTGTAAGTACTTTTGTACGAGCAGTAGCATTAACAATCTTATTAATAATGATGCATAGTATAGTAATGGATTATGTATTTTACCTACATAGAATACCTAAATATCATTTCCTTTGTTACATGAGCAAGTAGTAAAATGGAAGCTCTTCACAGCATTAATAGTATTATTTTGTTTTGGTGAGTATATTCTTGGATAACACAGGATATTACAAAAGATAACACACTTGTTTACAAAAAGGCTATTAGCGCATATTGATTTCCTTTGATTCTGATTTATGTCATGAGATTGGCTACGAATCTTAATGGATGACTTCAATAGAATAAATTGAGCTAATGGTCGTCCTTTCTATGTCATTAAGTAAATGTGATGTGATGAGCAAATCTTTGAATTCGAAAATTACGCCTCTAATGCTCTCTAATAAGGCTCACGGCAAAGCGGATACCGGTTGCCATATCGGAAAAACACTAGAAAAACCTGTCAATTTTATAGTGGTAGCGAGCTTATTTTGGCATTTTAATTGATTCTTATTAAAAGACATAAAAATGTTCTCTTGATTAATTGCATGTATTAAATCCAATTATTAGGTTGAATGGGACAAAAGGTCAATATTGAACTACCCATGTGTATACTTGAACAAACCACCAGGCATTTTCCGAAATCGAATCTATTGAGTTTTCTAGAATTACAATTCTATATTTTTGTGAATTTGCATGTGTGCATGTACTATGTACATATGTCACAGTAAATATAACCATGTTGATGTTTGTTGGAAGCAAGCGCTTCCAAACTTCCCTACTTTTTTGTACCGAAAACTAACTTTGCCAGTCTTTTGATGTATAATGTAGATCAGACCAAAAAAGCCCGAAACAGAGTTATTTAATATCCTTGATTATTAGAAAAATCTCCACCAGATTCATTCATGGCTAGAGATTGAGACATTTTATGCAAATTCTACGTGCACCACCTACATAAATTTCCGGTGGCAGTGGCACAAAAGAATTCACTCAGGTTGACAAAAGGGAAAACGCATGAGCTTCCGTCGCCAAACAAGTTGCTTTCTCCAAGCACAATGAACAATGTACATATAATCAAGGAAAGCAAATAAATCGGTACAGTGATTTGTGGCAGATAAAAAATTGTAATCTGGAAAACCCGGGAAAGCCAGCACAATAAGGCATTAAACCGAACCGAATATCCCTACTGTAGCAACTCCGTGGAAATTAAAATTTGGAAGCGTCATACATTTACTGTTCTTTAACGGGCTGATAAGTGTCGTATACGCATGGTCACTGAATGTTAGATTGGACTAGTAGGACTAGCTTTATTGTCCTTTTGTGTTATGTGTACCAATAGTTGAAAGTCGCAGTTTTCGACAGATACATATAGGGACGGAAGGCGGACAAGCATTAAGTAAATATGAGTATCTACATAAGAATCATATTATGGGTTTTAAAGGGGATGTGGTGACAAGGCAAGTAAAAGTCCGCAAATTTCCTTTAGGAGAAAGTCACGACTCCTCCTTACGTCCCAAGAGAGACACTTGCTGCACACGAATTGAGGAGACATGAAGTACTTTTACAAGTTAGGTCCATAACTGTCTGAAATCAATTTCAGAAAAAGCAAATCGATGTAAAGAGGACTCGACTCGGTTTTCGTCCCGCTTTTGTAATGTAATCTGTGTCTACAGTCTACATTATGCATATATAATGTATACCTGAAAAGGAACTGGATTCCTATTGAGTCGACATGCAACATACGAAAAGTTTTTTATGACCCACTCGCTCACGTAAGAAGATAAAGTAAATCTGAAGGTATTTGATTTGATGGACTGAAACAAAAATAGAAGTCTTCTTGCAATCATATGCAATCGGGCTCGGATGGTGAGTACGCTTTTGAAAGTATATTACTTTCTCCAAGATTTCAAAACTGCTCTCAATAAATCCGGGTTAAGGACGGGTTAAGATATGCATAAGATATGACAATATGCTTGTAAGCATGCTAAATAGTAATGCTCTTTTGTTATTATGAAAAAGCTTTTAGAGTAATCTCAAACGGTTGAAGAAGAAAGCACTAGCTCCTGTAATGCATACTCACGTGCCAGTCAAAGTGATGCAACCTTGACCAATACAATGTAATATTGTCCTGTTTAATGTAAACCTGGCAAAACTTCTGTTATGAAAACGCTTGACATGCATTAAAGCACTAATTGGATTATAGTATATTGGATAAATGTTGACAGACTTCGACATTGATTTTAGTTCTGAGAAATGAAAACTACAATACAAAGGTTTGCGTGGACATCCCACCCGTATAAGAATTTCGAGATAATTCCGAAGATAGCTTGAACTGATTCCCGGGAAAGCTTTCTATTGAAATGTGAATGTGTATCCAGACGTGCTATCTGCGCGACTGGCTTTACACCTTTTTGATGGCTCCAGTCTCCAGCTAAATCTCTACCGGATAAACTCTTGCTCTGCTCTATTTTTGCCTCTACTTCTTTTCCCATTTTCATAAATGTGAAAGCGGTCGGTAATTATATTTTTTTCTAAAATGATGAACAACAGATAGTGGAAGTGGACAGCTGGGATTTATTCGAAGAAAAGAAAAACGTTTAGTTTTGCTTTCTCATAACCTTCTCAGTCACGCACGATTCGCCTTCATTATTTCAAATTTAGGGATAACACTAATTTAGGAAAAACAAAGTTCTTTTCAAGACAAGCAAGAGCCAGACTCAAACCTAAGGCAAGTCAACGCAGTCGCTATATATACTCGCTATTCATTTTTCTTCGCTTCATTTCCTTCAATAGATATATTTCGTGATTCGTGAGAAAATGAACAGATGAACTGAGTCTGTGGAATGAGTCTTTCTCATCTGCAGTCATCATTTTTCCGGTTCTATTATTATTGCAAGTAAACCAGGTATATCTCCTCCATATACTTTCGTATTGTCTTAATGTTTTATCCTCGTCATTCTAGGATTTAACTTTGTTATGCCAAACAAGCAATAGTGGAGTTTTCCATCTCTTATTGCTTTCCCTTCTCTACCTTTCCGCAAGTTTTGTTTGGCCAAGTCGGATTACGCATATGGCTTTCGCAATGGACATTAGGACATGGCGTCTGTCTTCATTTATCCCGGTTTTTATCCTCCCACAACCACTCCATCATTTTCTTAACAAATGCCATTCATTACCATCCATCAAAAAATACTTTTTTTCTTCGACTTCCTTCTTTCTGCCATTATTCGCATCCGCATGGGTTGGTTTTGGTTCGTTCAAATGAAAAATAAAATTTTCCCCTGTTGGCTAGCTAGCTGTCTAATTTATCGCTAAAATATGTCATATAAATACTAGTTCTTTCTTACTATAGCCTGAATCCAATCCTCATTATGAAGGAAATCTATTTTATTTTTGCACGTTTTCGCGCATCTTCTCTTCTCAATTTAGTTATCTCACACGGGGAACTGGACCAAACCACACACTCCAAATAATATTGAAGATATCGAGCAGATATCATTACTTTTTTACCATTGGGGGGCGCGAGGAAACTAGAAGGAGAAAAACCAAACGCCTTTCAGAGGTACATATTGGGTTTGTTGGTAATGGTGGTGGTGGTATTGGCAATGTAATCGTGAATAAAGTGAAAACAGTCAATCTGGAATGGCTGGAAATTTCTCCTCTCTGGAGACAGTGGGAAAGGCACGACTGACTGCTTACACCAGTCATTCAGGCAGATATGTATGCTTTTCGTTCTATCTCCCCTTATATTTATCTTCCCGGTGTATGGGGAAAGTGCTACTTGATGGAGTTTGTAGTAGTGTAGCCTTTGTCGGTCTTGTTTTACTTGCTAGAGCGTCCTTACAAAAAGATGATGATGATGGCGATGAGACGACTACATATAAAAACTGACTACTTTCAATCTCTTTCCCTCATTCCGTTTCAAGGGAAGGGGACGAACGCACGCATAGCTTGCTGTCATGTGGTCGTGAAAGTAACCACCATAAACTACTTGAGTTGTTTATGATTTCAATCTTGTTCCTTTCGTAAGAGATCATCCTGTTGCGGGGTGTGTGTACTTTTTCAAGTGTTTCATACATTTTGCTCTCTATCTTCACTCCTGTCTTCTTGTCTTTGGATTGCTGTTCCTCGCACTCACTCACCAGAACCAGAACACCCACACACTTAAAGCAGCAGTTTATTGTCTGATGTGACGTGATGATGATGATTTCGCAGTAAAGAACGTTTTCGCAGTAAAGAAGTGAGTGTTAATCGACTCTCTGATTGGATTTTTCTAATGTGAAGTCCTTCCAAGTAAATCATATTCTTTTTAAGGCATACGAGGTGAAGGTGAAGTGGTCTATAAACTAACAATGTCTTGCTTAACTAGCTCAACGAGCCTTAAACTAATTTAAAGGTTCTAGTCTCACTTTGCCCCAAGAGAGGGGAACTGCGTCCAAAATGCTTCGAAAAATAAAATGAGCTGCATGAAGTGTTTGGAACTACCTTTTTATTAGTAAGAGCATCCGTAATATTGAATTTATTGTTCGTGATAAAAGGTCATTGAAGAGAGTGACTTGTTTGTGACATTTTAATCACCTACATGCTATATTTAATTAATGTATGGTGCTGATGTTGGTGACCTTGTGTGAGACTTAATATGTGCATACATACCTCGGTTGTTTTGAAGAACTCTTTGGATTAACTTTATTTTTTCTGTTTGAGATTTCTAACTAACTTTTTCCCCGGGATCAGCAAACTTTGGGAGCATGTAGCTTATTAACGTAGCCGGAAAAGAATCGCAGCTCAAAGAGTACTAGAGACAAATAATTAAACTAAACGAAAGGCAAATTAGAGAAGCCACTTTAAGTTTTCGCCTCGTTGGCTTAAGCATCGTTGATATCATAATTGATTAATCATTTCTCGCACGTTACTTTCTACTTTAATAAAAAGTGTAGGCTGGATTTTGCAACGCGAGGCTTTTTTTTTGGCCGGCAGCAATAACGGTCTCAGCAATTTGGAATGATTCAGAAATTTGAAGCTGTTATATATGCATCAGTACAACAAATTATTGTATTCCTTGAATAGCCCAAAAGACTTCACGGAAGCTTTTTTATTAATTCCAGTTCGTGTTTAATGAAAGCGCCATAATTCTTCAAGCGTGTGACTTTCTCTATCAATTCTTTGAAGTTTTTCAAAGAATCGCTACTTTGAATTCAACCCATAACTTTCTTCTCTCGACATCACTCATTTGTAGCCATGTTCGTTTCCTCCAAATTTACCTCGTCATCATCATCATCAAGCTTCAGTGCCTTCCTGGCATTTGGGATTCAATGGACATGGCACCCTCTTAAGCTAGGATCAAAGTCTACCGCTGGAGGGTCACCTTCCTCCCAAATTTTCATGATGAAACAACGAACATTTTTCTTCTTCATTTCGTGTCTATTTCTTTTAAGCCTAGAAATTACTGGTCAGCCACAGGACGCCCATGGGGATTCGAGAAGAAGGTCCTTGAACAAAGACCCGATAGCCTCCACTCCCCATCCAATTGCAGGATATTTACATCAAAAATCCGTAATGATTAGTGGTAGAGCAGAGAATTTCGACCAGGGTCTTGATTTGGTTGATAGCGATGACATCACAATATTCCACCAACAGCTAACTACAATCGCACCGCTCCTCATTGGAAATGCCATATTTCATGGTAATAAAAGCATTCAGTACTCTTCGGAGAATACGGCTTCTGTTATCGCCTCATCATTTCGAAACCTCGACAATGCCCAGACACAATCGACCGTTAGTGAGGATGCTGCTGTATCGAAGACATCACTCAATCAACAGATACACGGGCAGCGGAGAAAGAGTCACCGGAACTGTGACATCACTAAACTCAAAAAATGTTTGGATGGACTGCCTCCCATGAATGATACAGGGATTCCGAGTACTCCGCAAGCAGTAGATACAGCTTGTCGGTAAGATAAAATTCCCTTTGGGAAATTACTTAAAAATGCAAATCAGAATAGTAAATGCAACAATCCCAAAGTTCGAATTCGTTGTCGATGCAATACCATGCATCATCATAAAATTATTAGAGCAGTGGTTACTTCACATTTAAAGTATAATGAAGCAGAAATCAAATAGGCATAAGGCACAGAAATGATGCGATACTGCTCCACTGGGTCAGGTAAAGGTTTTACAGCGTCGTAAAGTATCTTTACAACAACTTGCACTCAAAAAGTAACTTTACGAACTCATCATAGCCTTCAAGCTACCTTAAACAGAACAGTGTTGCATATAATATTTTCTTTCTCACTTGCTCCCTACTTGACCGTCTAATTCGATTCGAATTGAATGAAAGCTGCATAAAAATCATTGTTCTCCATTATTCTGAATGCTGAGAGCTGTAAAACACAATGAAAGAAAATCTCTAGTCAAATTTCCGATGAAAAGTTAGACAACAGCTTTCTCCCTTTCATTTTGACTTTCCGAAGAAAAAAACTATTGCCGTATATTCCCCAAATACAACGAGAGCCTTTAAACTGTATGCGGGTTCTATTACAGTTCTGTCGGATTCCAGCAAAATCGGAGACCTTTGCTACATTTCATTATTATGCAACGCTTAAACTTAATTTTCAAATAGAACCCAGAATGCTATTGGGAGAATTGCGGTAGCAGCAAGGCTTATGAAAAGATCCCTTTTGTTTAGTGCTCTTGTACTATTCCGTGCAATTAATTTTGCAAGTTCTTTGTGATTTGTGAAACTCATTTGTATCTCCCCATGTATGAATAAAGAGGATGTATATTTTTTCTCCTCTTGTTTCATTCAATTGCAGAATCTACAACTCGGGAATAAACTGCTTTGACAGTTGGGCCAAAACATGTTTGCATGAGAGCCACAGACAGAAGGTGAAAGCTTCAATAACTGGGGCTCATGAAATGTTCAGTTTTCTCTGCAAAGATCCCAAGTTTCGGGCTGATTACTTGAAGCATAAAGACTGCTACAGGAAGCTTTCGCCGCACTGGGACGATTGCTCGCGACAATTTATCGACGGTCTTAGGAGGAACACGAGATACAATATGACTGCATTCTGTTGGTAAGTCTACTTCACTTTAATCAAAGCTGTAAACAAAGTGAAGTAATTAAATGCAAAAGAACTTTCTCCTATTTCTCTTTCGGAACTGTGAAAACTATTGTAGCTTTCAAAGTGGAATTTTTTAATTGAAGCTCCTTTGCCTGCGTCGGTTTATTTGCATTTTAATGACGTACATATGGTTGTCTGTAGCGTGTGCACTTGAGTTCGTTAAAAAGGGTTAGAAAATTGATTAGTGTTTGTAATAGTTTGGTAAACATTTAAGCATCGCGATACTTTTACTAACGTCCTGCTGTAAAGATTAACGAAAAGAAAATATGCACTGTTGCACTTTCGCAAATGTAAGATTCTTTACTTTTCACAAACTTTTTTAAAACAACCTCATTATTCCCATTTCAATTTCTCAGTTTTAATGCTCCCTAAACGCTTGGAAGGATGGACATAGAAGGTTTAATAAGTTCTAGGTAGTAATAACTTTCCATGAAAAAAGTAAACTTGAAATGTACCTTAATTTTTGTTTGCGTTGTCGTCATTATCGAGAAACATCATTATTTACAATTCCAAAACATCTTTCAAAATACGTTTATCTTGTTCTGCAGTGTAGTTGATGTTAGTGTAGTCCTTTGCGGAATTTTTGGAAAATTATTCCTAGAAAAGTTTGTGCTTGCACTTCAGTTCCTCTATAGCACGCTTTACGTTTTCTTTTTTATGGAAAAAGGAATTACTCAAGACCTTTGAAAGTACATGCTTACGTTTATTTGCCAAAAATTACTGTAGACGAGACACTTCTTTTTACTGCATAAAAATTTCGCAATTTCCTTGCCTATTGTCCTCATTACAATAATCAACATGTCCTTGACTAATACTCAAACTCGAATTGTTATCTCTCGGAAAGAGGCTGCTTCATGTCACATCCGCCTAGCTTCTCAAGTGTATTTTTTACGCAGTAGACTGAACAAACTGAAGGATTCGTTTATTGCAGTTTTTTGTAATAATACCGTATTTCACTGTACATTGAACCCCCAAAACTACTCGATAGATCGGGATGGGGCAGGACAAGAAGCAGATGCTTAATCGCACGGAGGGAGAAAGGAAGCGTGCTTCCATGCTCCAAAGCAAAATGACATGTTCATCCGGGAAAATGTGTGTGAAGTAATTGTCCATTGGCGTAAATCTACGATTTTTTTCTAGTATCGTTTGGTGCTTCTCTACAGTCATAGGAGCCTTCTCCCGAGAGGTTTTAAAATGGAATAATATTGTGCAATGGCAATGCAATGTTCTAGAATGTAGCTCGTGTTCAAGTCTGCTGTGTTCGTCTTCGGAAGAATCAAAATTACTGAAAGTTAACTTGCTTACATCTTGCTTTGGAAGAGTCAAAAACTGGCATTGACCTCAAGGCTGCATTGCGTAACAAACACTCTTTTGATTTGCAGAGACACCGATTAATAAATGAAGCTAAATTCGACAAAACTTATTGAATATATCGATTTCATTTAGAAAAACCTTTCTTCAATCAAAAGCTGTTAACTTTTTCTGTACATAAAACGTCTGGACAACTTTGACGGATTCAAAAATTTTCTGAAGACATTTTAGGCAGCTGTATCATCTTCCACCTTGATTTTATTCTGCCAACAGTCATCTTGTAAACGGACGGACAAACCGGCATAATAATCAAATCTGATTTCAAAGACTGAAATAAAAATAATATTCCTAATTCCACTTTTCACGCCAGCCTATATCTCTGTCGTATAAAATATGAATTTTATACTAAACCCCCGAAAAAATTACTCTTGCCTCTAGATATCCAATTTAAGTGAAAACCGGCCCTTTGAAAATGGATTTTTTCAGCTTGGGCGAAAATTGTAGGATGGAAAAGGGAAAACGTGCTCCTTTACGGATGCTTGTCCCGCACCAGACAAAGATCTGAAACGTCTTTTATATTTCATGCTATTGTTTCTTTTTCATTTCAATTTTTTTCTCTTTAGCCTTTTCCACTACTCTTTTTTTAATTCAATACTTACTTTCCCACATGATTTCACTCCCAAGGTTTTATTCATAAGCTTTTTGTTTCACCTGATGAACCAAAAAGAAAGAGATGTATGCTAGGATGTAAGTACGTTTCTTCCAGGAAATAATAGAATAGACGAGTATTGCACACACTACACTGTTTAGTCGGGAAGAAGATGAAATAGGATTTTCTAGTTTTATTCTTTATCTCTACAATGTCCGTTTCCCAGAAGCTTGAAGTAAGTACCAGCCCACTATCTACCTTTCCAGACACATTTAGTATTGTTCTACGGCAATATTCTTTTGAAGTCGCTATTATTTCACTCCTTTCTCACTTCTCACTTCCAAAAAAAAGTCTAATATACTGAATGTGATGTGGCAGCCTTGCTGAGATGAATGTCATCACGCGAATCCTACAATCCATCATGTGATGATCATATTACTATTATGTATTTTGTAGTGCCTGTCGAAATGTTATATTATGCATGAGTGTAAGCCACAGTTCATTTCACCGGAAACTGAATGTAGTTTCACATGTCACAGGTTTTTATTAAATCTCGCTTGGAATTGGAAAAGTGAAATGGAATGGGTTCCGCTCTTCATGCGAGTTGCAAGAGGTATTTTCACGGTTCACACTGGTTAATAAATTGTGAGCTCAAGTGTCAAGAGAAAGTTGTTTTTATTTGGTTCAGAAATATTTCCGATATTATGGCTTCCTCAGTTGATTAACTAGAAATGCAATAACTTCGGTACATTGTTTGTCGAGAAAAATCCATAAAATGTATTAATTTCACTTCATAATCATAATCATCTTCATTAAACGTTAAGTTAGCCTTGAACTTTTCCGTTTTGAAAATTTGCATGGCATTTTGTAATGACAATGACACTTTAATTTTTTTTGTAAAATAGATGTTATCGTATTTATCAGGAAAAACGACAAAATTACAAGAACTTGGGATTTTGATCAACAGCAAAGCCATGACGTTCGCTCTTATTTGTTCCATTGTTTGCAGAGTGAACAAGCTCCTAACATGCCACTGGGCAATGCAAGATGGACAGAAAAAGTTTCCGCTTTTCTCAAACAACATTCCCTTTATTCCTTTAAAGTGAAAGTATTTGTTTAGTTGTTTAGTGGTAAAAAGTCATCACCATCATCATCATCATAAATGTACGTATTTTAGGCAGACAGTGACAACTTGGCTTTCCGCGAACGCACTCATTAAAGCTCTATTATTCATTTTTCTGTTTGCTTCGCTTTGTCTTTGTCTGAATTTATTTTTTTCCGGGAAAGTATTTTCCTCCAAATTCAGAATTTGCGAGCTTCAGTAATTATTTTCTTTGAAAACATGTAGCGTTGTAAATGTAGTTATTTTAATTTTTGTCTCTTCTGTTACAGCATTCGGTTGGACTTTTTAACATGCGTCTCGAAGTACTCCGGGTACTTCTGTAGCCGTGAAGCGACCAATTTCCTCATGAAAATGGCAGAGACCTTAGTCCGTAGCTCGATACGGACACGTTCCCGCATCCCCGAGTACTGCATTAATATTCATCAGAAACACTGCGTCTCAATCACTGACACAGCTACTCAGCTACTAATGAGTTCATCCAGTCAGTTCTTCGCTGTCTACATTCCAGCCATTTGTTTCCTCGCGATCAGTTTCACGTTTCTTATGCGAACGCAACTTTAATCATGTTCATGTGCTGCGTGGGATGAATTTAGAGGTTAAGGTGGGTAGGTACCATGCTAAATTGCCATTCATTCATGCGCAACCATTACTAAATGTATTTGGAAAACAAGTTGTTTTTGTTAAACTCACAAAACTAGGAATATGCCAAAGCGGTTGTGGAAGATAAATGGGCTTTTGAAAACCTGAGGAATCAGAATCAATTTAGAACAGAGTAATGTACGTACATAGATATAAATAGATTGATAGATTCGCTATTTACCTGTACATGTTTTTAATAGATTCCAAAAAAGAGTGCTAAACTGTAAAATTGTTCGAACAAGACTAGTTATTTTGATAAAAAACGAACTTAGTTACACAACGAGGGGCGTTTCTTGGTCTGCGAGGTACTTAATTTTTCAAAATCAATTGGAGCATGCATATGGGGGTAATTTGAATGATGCTTTTTTCGAAAGTAGACAGATATAGAATTTAAATTGCTTAAATTGAAGTAATAATTCTAAATAAAATAGAGACAGACGCAGACATGTAGATAATTTTCCGTGAATGACGTGTGATATTGAACGTACCGAGAAAAAATTGTTTGTCTGGTGAAAACAATGGTAGCGTGGATGAGGGAGGAAAAATGAGATGAGCTACTACTAGTACTATGTAAGCTGCGAAGGACTTTATTTTTACGTAAATATGTGTACTTAAGCAAACAAAGCTAATTGAAAATTTAGGTACCTAATAAATTAAACATGTAATTTGTGTAATGAAATAAGAGTGATGCACAGAGAAGAGATTATTTACATGGACTTCTATTGTCGATTTAATTTGGGGTTCATTAATTACATCACGCTTCATTTGCACAATCACAATGAGGGAACTACCTACTTATAAGGAATAAAGAGGAACTTCGCTGAAATGGTAAGAGCTTTATTTGTAGGAAACAGCGAGTGCTAACAACTCTGGCGTGAAAACAATCGCTTGTGAGAGGATCAAAGGGTAGGAAAACAAGAGGAAACAAACAAGAGCACTCAAAAGAATAAAACAATATAAAAGGCAGCTAAATATATGCTTTTTCCTCTATGAAGCTCAAACTTCATAGTTTTTGAGAGCTTCTCGCTTTTAACGACAAAACACAAGGACGTATTTTTAAAAGTCTTCTTGATTATCNGTTTTTGAGAGCTTCTCGCTCTTAACGACAAAACACAAGGACGTATTTTTAAAAGTCTTCTTGATTATCATTCGGAAGTATATCTTAACTTGACGTACATGAGCTATCAGAAATCCCGAACGTATTAAATGAGCGGGACAGCATGTCCATCACATCTTGGGTCACTGCCAGCGCATAAAGCTCCAGTGCGAGGATCTCTACAGATAATCTGACCCATTCCGAAGTTAGTTCGTTCCCATCCGGTTAAAAGTACTGGATTATTATGGCCCATTTGAAGGAGTCGATCTCGGACTTCAGGACGAATGCCTTTTTCCAACAGGATTCGACCAGAGCTTGTTCCATCATCGATTTGAATTCGTGGAGCATCCAAGGCTAAAAAATGAGTTAAAAATGAAAAAAATCTGGTTTTTGTCATATCAAACCGCAGGACATCATAGGCATTTTACATACGTGCATATTCCCCACATCACAGATGTATCGACTATTGACTCAATCAACTTTAACCATCACAGTAAAAAATCACCGATCCGTAGGGAAAATGCCGCAAATATAAAAAAATTCAAGCGGAAGTCTGCACTAAAAATATACGGAAAAAGTCCGAGACCGAGTGTCAATAAATGTATGCAAATTGCTAGAATAGCCATTTTACGGCCATTCCAGGTATTATGGTATGGTATCTATAAAAAGGATTTTCATTAGCATGTCATGATGTTCCCCTTCCCTCACTGCAGACTCCTTCACCAGATTTATTCATCAAGGAGAATTTTTAATTTCAAGAGGAGCCTTTGCAAGGCCAGCCAGGCCAGATGCATCAAGAGAGAAAGTCTTTGAAGAAAACCTTTTATAATTTTACTTATTCATGGGATTCTCTACATTGCTTTAATCAGGACTTAAATGTGTAGTGTAACCTCATTATTATTCTAGATACTTTATTGGTTTCGAGGAAGAACTCTTTTTTCATAAAACGAAAGAGGAAAAACTTTCCAGTTTCCAAGTTCTTGCATGAACATAACATAACATGAAATGTGTTAATAGTTTTCATACGAATATGTGTGTCTACAAATATGTCTCCTCTTTTCTCCATTCCATGCATACTTTTTAATATTCAGCCGTTATGAAGAATTAGGTCGTTCAAGAAAAAGTGAAAATGTGGTTTGGAAGTTGGAACAGGTCATTTATAAATCGCAAGGTACCTAATATTCTTCTTCGCTCATTCTAACTCTTTTTTTATGAGTCCATCATCGTGTTATAAATGGGTATATAGTCGTTTTCCCCAAGTACACACAATTTTTCATTTTAGTATTATCATCATCATCATTCTCTCTACAAAATAGAATAATAATATTGTACTCTACCCTACACCACTTACGGTCGTTTTCTTGGCTGCAAACAGTTGGCTGCTCGCCTGTCTAATGAAAAGTTGGCTCCACGGTTCTGAAGGGTAAAGCCACAGTGGTAGGGTACAATGCACGTACCAAAACCTTGATAGTTGGAGTTTATAAAACTGCATGCATTCCCTTGCCCATCCACAACACAGAAGTAAACCGTACATGATGAATTTGGGGGATACCCGTGCTCCTGTTCGGAGGAGGTAAAGTAGAAATGTAAAAAATTGAACTGAATTTTCCTTCCCTTCCAAAAATTTCATTGTTTAGTTCAGACCAGAGAAGGCCTGAAAAAGTCAGAAAGTGAATGCAAAAAAAACTAAAAAATTCATTTGCTGCCGAATGTCTGTATGTGTATTCGTGCATGCACATGTATTTTGGGAATAGAATTAAGTAGTTTTACTAAAAAAATATCTACTTATGTCCTTGAAGGAATTTTCCCTCGTAAAAACCCATTCTGAAGAGAGAATCACGAAGGCGAAACCTTCAAGCGCTTACTTACTTAATACATGTATAACAACGTGAGTTTATATATTGCTAAAGCTATCAACACAATCATTTTCATCTTCTTTCTGCAAATGTAATCATTAATTTCGTACCTGTAACTCGGAAAAGAACATCCCTGAAATTATCTCAAATTGCTTTTCTCTCGCCTCATTTCCATACACTGCTTTCTCCCCATTACTACCGTGCTGCTCTTTACTTAATGCATATGCATAAATATGGAGATTCGTTGGAAGCAAACTTCAAGCACCGTCGCATCACATTCTATTCAAATTCCTCAACAATAAAGAGATGCTCTTGTATACCCTACAAAAATACTTATTTTGCGACATCTGCTTCCTTATTATAATTATTAAATGCTGGAATTAGAATTAGGTAGCGTGTACCACACAAGACAACACAAAAGAGCTTACGATGTTCGGAATGGCTAAATTAGGGTTGATTAGTTTCCGCCTCTCCTCCGCATATCTCTTATCCAGGAGTCCTTGAATGGGAACAGAACAGAAAGCAGGATCTGCCACGTAATATCGAGTATCAGAGAAAGCAAGTCGAAGGCTTTCAATGACATAATGCAAATGCTGTGCGGAACTATGCTCCAAAGACGCGATGTCGAATCCTTCGAGAATGTTTAAAGCCAAGAGTGCCGTAATGCCTTGCCCGTTCGGTGGCATCTCGTAGCAGTCAACACCTCTGTAATTTGTGCAAATTACAGGATCTTCCGTAGACCTATTCTCCCGCAGATCATCCATGTGCATGATTCCACCCATTTGCGTAACAACTTTCACAATTTCCTGGCCTATTCGACCGGTGTAGAAACCTTCCTTGCCGTAAGCTGCCAGTTCCCGGAATGTTTGAGCTAGGTAGGGCATCTTCATAATTTCACATTCTCGGGGAGCACGGCCATTCAATAACATTTCACCACCGTTGGGAGAAGCCGTTTGAATTTGACGTTCACTCCGATACCAGTCATACGCTGTAATTTGTCCCACAGGATAGCCATCTTCGGCAAGGCGGATGGCAGGATCGAGGATTTGGGAAAGGGAAACACGCTTGCTTCCAAACAGCTCCAGTGAATCGCACCATCCAGCTGCCGCTCTAGTACATTCACAATTTCCAAATCAGCCTTTCGAGTGATTAACTTATTTCCCCATTGCATAAATTCCACTCAACCTGAAATCACATTTATTACGCCTTCCAACCTAGTTATACTTAATCAAAGTAAGTATGTATCACTAAAAACAACCTTCACCCATCTAGACCGCGTTTGAAGATGACGTGGAAACATTTGGATTATACGTAGATGCATGCAACTGATTGACAAATTGCTAGTCAAATCAGTACGGAAAGTTTTATGGGCAACTGAAGTATAAATTGGTTCAGCTCAACCTCAATCTCAGCCCTTAAAAATATCTTTCGCAATTCTCTATATCTTACCCTGGAACAGTAATAAATAACGGCGATACAGATGGAGGGCGATTGCTTTCCGAGTAGCCAAGTCTTTCAAAAACATCAATCGATAGGTCCTTTGGGCAGCGACCCCTAAGACAGGGAACAACCAAAATGGATATTTATTGTTCCTTGCTTGTTCAATCCCAAGCTCCATTTCTTTATTTCAATGGACAACATTAAAAAAATCTTTTCGCTATACAAACAAACAAACATATTATAAACACTCTTCAAAGGATTTCTCCTTCAGATGTTTTTTGGAGAAAATGGAAGCCAGTGAAATACAAATAAAAGGAAACAAGATAATACGGCTTTTCATTGAATGCGGATTGATATTGGTAAAATTGTACCAGTACCAGCTCCAGAAAGTACCAAAGCTCTTCTTTCGTTCCAAGGAAAATCATATTGAAATATTTGTCAGGTAATACATTTTTTGATTCTCTCCTCGAGACATTTTCTCGGCTGTGGTTACCTCATTCTCTACCGAATATCATCTCTTTAAATAGACGCTCAGCTCATCCTCCGCTTTTTCTCAGTGAGTTTAGTTCACTCAAAACCCACAAGGAAGGAAACCTCAAACCGAAAATGAAGACAGCCTTAGTGAGTCTTAGTAAAGAAAAGAAAAGAAAAGCCTCTTTTTCCCTGTTAATAATTATTATTGCCCTCCGAAGGAAACAAGTGTATTCGAAATACATGTTTGCTGAGGGGTATCCGATTCCCCATCTCCCTACCCGAAAAGCATTACGTGAGATGAAATCGTATTTGACAAATACGGAAAATGGTGATTTGAATAATGGCAATCACAGATTTGTAAGTTTTGTTGTACTGTACTTACAGACCTACGGCAGTGCATTTTTTATGAAGTTTTCCTCCGGATTTAAAAAAATGATCATATCATGATCTCGTATGCATGAACGAATACGAAACAATGATGCATGACGCTATGCATACTGAAAGCATATAAGTATCCTGTCCTTATAAACATGAGGGGCTGTTCATTCTAGACGCTTCGGTAAAACTACCTTACGCCATGTTTGACCCAACCACAAACTTCATCGAATCCTGACTTCCTCCGCTATTTTGAAACTTCTTTGCGAATAACCCCTAAAGAAAACGAGCTCTAAATTTTCCTGGAACAATTTTAGAAGCAAAGCAAAATAATACAAGTCTACTTGGATTGGCTTGGATTATTCTACCGTCAAATAAATAAAAAGATGCACCGCCTCATTCCTGTTTGTTTCCAAAACTGTTTGAATTTGTTACAACAGGAAAAAAAAACATTTTTCAAGCAAAAGTGATTCTGTTTTTCCTATATAGAGTTCTTTGACTTCCATCCAAGCAAAGGAGAAAGCAAAATACGATAGTAATTATTTTGTGGAGGAAAACTTACGACGCGTTCAGCCCACGAACTTTTTTAGTGGAAGCATCAAAATACAGACAGAAGACGTCCCCTCCGAGTCCTATGAGAAATAAAAATGCAGAGATATTATAGTGCGTGCATTATATTATAGCTTATATCATTTCCATGATTGCACTAGATCATAATGAAAGGTGCATGTTATAGATGCGCTGCATGGGACACGTGAGTTTGTTTCTTTTCCTTATTTAACCGAATAAAAGCACGGAGTGTGCTGGAGAAAGTTGCAAAAAGTTGAAACGTGTCAAAATTTTATTTGAACTTTTCCTACTTTCTCGCGTACGTTTGCAAAAATGTGACAATGTGACAATAACGATATTATTTTGTCAGAAGGCGTCAGACGAACGTGTTTATTTTCTGCATTAATATCATTTTCCCTTACCGGTTGATGAAGGCTGGGTGACATTCAGAGCTGCGGCAACAGCAATACAAGCATCAACCGCGTTGCCGCCTTGCTCAAGGATGCGAATACCCGCTTGAGCTGCGAGGGGCTGCAAACAGATAAAATTAAAAGGATGGAAAGTGGTGAAGTAGATTATAAATATATCTGTAGAAGATAAAAAGGAAATAAATTTTATCCGCTGCGCAAAGAGAGAAAGAACCAAGACCACTGAGCTTTCAGCGAGATTCATGTCATTACAATAAACACATTAATGCTTATGTTTTGGAGAGGCGTAGAGCGCTCTATGGAACTGGCGCTGGCACCCTACACTTCTTTCTCTCCTCCCGTTTCCAGGATTTCTCATTTCGCATTTTACCAAGATTATAAACTGTGTTGAAAAATAATGAATGCCATTCTCATATTATTTAAGTACCTGACTGCATGACACAATCCCCTTTGTCGAGTAGACCTACGTGAAATGAATTTATTAGAAAATTGCATTTTCGTGACGTTTTTAAAATATTAGGTATGTATGTAGAAATCCACGGCATACCGGGGAGCGCCTGGAAATCCAAGGTCTTTCAAGACCTAATCCGCTCATCTCGATCTCCTTAAAAAGTTTTCAAGACTCTCCTTCTTGGGAAACGGGTTGGGAGCAACAGCAAACTTTATGAAGCCTCTTAGTTCTAGTTCTGGTTGTGAGCGTGTGCTAATTTGATCACTGACGATAAGAAGAAGAAGCAGTGCACAGGAGCCAGAGCAGACCTGCTAATGAGTTTTAATCTGACAAAGTTGAACTTCGTTAGAGGCGTTAAATGAGTAGTTGTTGCTGGACTAATGACTCTTTCGATACAATGTTAGAGGATTTTAATGGACTGTTTTTCATAGCGTGACAGAAAAAGGTAAATAATTTTGTTGAACTTTGTAATATTTAACTGAAAATCACTTTGTTGACTGTCGCATGCAAAGTATTCTGTCACTAAAGAGAACCGGAGCTCTCATGGATTTTATCCTTTAAATTGAGTAGGTCAACCGTTCTCTGTCAACTTACTTGCTCGAATGATGTTGGGATGGACTGTTATCAAGTTAACGGTATCTTCTTAGCTTATCTCTCTGGTCATTCCAAAACACAAAAAGGGTTCAAACAATATTGATTTGTGGATTGAAAATAAAATTGAAAGCAACACAAAAGAAACAAAACGATGCTTTAATGTGGTGCGTGAAAAATATAAACAAAATTGCTAATATCAAGCAGAATATTTTTATGTGTCAATATTGACAGGAGGTTTTGTTTTGTGTGAATAAAGTGGTGCATTTTGTTGATACATGATTTACTTACAGCTACAGCTAAGTTACGTATAATATTATCCATTTTGCGTGGGCCGAATGATCTCTTAATTAAAATGTATAAAAACATGTGCAGGCGAATGCCATTTAAATGGAATTGATTCCTAGTTAGTATCTCGTTTGTCAGTACGACCGACCGACTTGACATTCTTCACATCTTGAAGTGTTAATTATTTTTAAATGCTGAGATATGCTCATTCATCGTAATTTTTGACGTAGATCACTTTTATGCGTTGTGCAGCACTATCATTTCCAAAAACATGCGATCGTTTTGATATCCATGATTACGTATTATGTATGGATTTTATATGAATGCGACCTCTTTTTCTATCCATCCTCTGGCTAGTGTCATTCGCACCAAATGCTTGAAATTGAAGAAGCACATACACGCCAATAAATTATCTGATTTCCTATTCAGCAACTTCATAATTATTTATGCAAAAGGAAGCTAACATATCTCATTAAAGAATTCACGGAATTGTTCACATCAGCTAAAATTATCAAATGTGGGATTCATATTGTAGTCCAGAGCAAAGCAGCCTCGAGACAGGAACACGAGGAAAGTCAAAATCTGCTGATTCGCAAATTTCTGCGTATCTTGCAAAAACGTACGCTTTTGTGACATTTTCATCCAGCCTTCCCCATTAAGGTGGCAGTAGACATTAAAAACCAATAACGTTAATTGTCATTTTACTATCGGTACAAAGCCCACTAGTTTTAATTGTAATGGAGCCATTAAGAATTAATGCATTTCATGCAATACTTAGCATTTAGCAATTACATAAAACAAGCACTAGCACAAGGTATGCTGCGATCAACTCTAAAATAGAAATTGCCTACGAGAGGCAATGTAGATCGAGCTAGAACTAGATCTCAAAATGCGGTGGGAAGCGGAAAACATTTGCTTACGAAGCTAAAGTATCCATTCCTCCATCCAATAAAGGGTTGTATCGCGAAACGTCTGGCAAATACTTTCTCGTTTGGAATGAATTTCATTTGCATTTTTGCTCTGCAACATTATGCATCTACTACACAGTCCTAAACGAGCTTTTCACGTTCTCGACCACGATATGATCAACATGGGCATATCAAAATCGAAATGTATAGGTATTTGCAAAAGTAATTGTTACATACATAGTAGCTTCATTCACTTTGTATTCCTCAAGCTCTAATTGTGAGGATGCACCTCGC
Organism: Seira ritae; assembly: GCA_027744415.1. NCBI lineage: Eukaryota > Metazoa > Arthropoda > Collembola > Entomobryomorpha > Entomobryidae > Seira > Seira ritae. Next base: position 23,793 of record JAHZNI010000189.1, read on the forward strand.
AAAAATTTGTTTGAGGCTGACAGCTTTATGGCCTATTTAACCTCTTTCTGATATTCAAGGGAGCTTCACAAACCGACAACTTTCTTGCGGGCGTAACGTTACAGCCAATATAGCGAATTCCTTTACAATGATGCGATAGCTAACTAAGCGTGTGGCACGTTTATGCATATTGTAGCAGAATTGACAGCGTACATTTCACATTTATTTAAATTCTGTCAACCGTGTTTGTGAATTTCAGAAGGAGGAGGAGGAGGCGAACACATAAATATGCATTAATGGCTTATCCCTGGCGGTTGCAAAAGGAATGAAGCTTTGCTGTTTCCGAAAGGATAGATGGAGAAATCCGCTGGCTTACTTTTTTCTCTTAAAAATCCTATTTATTATTCTCAAAGACAAAGCACATGCATGACCACATGAACTTGTGATTATGATCTTGTAGTAATGTAGAGAAAAAATATTTTGTGCGTAGGCGTGTCACGGGAAGTTATATCAAGCATATTCTATGTTGGTTCTAGTGTCTCTAAAGTAGGTATGTACTACACTAGATATGCACATAATGAGTATTTTTCTCCTAAAAATAAAATCAAGTCACGTTAAGGATATGTTTTACACAGCCTTTCTTTGAGGTAGCATCTTTGGTGGCATCTTGGCAGCAGTTCGCAGCGTAATTTTATTCAAGTAAAAAGCAAGAGGAAAATAATACAGACTTTTTT
>JAHZNI010000190.1:0-10716 GCA_027744415.1 Seira ritae
CCTGCGGCATGCTTGTTAAGGCATCAAAATGTCATTTTTGCCTGACTTTAGTTGAAAGCGAATGGTTTTATGCGTCAATGGGGGAGGTACATATATATGTAAGTTACTTTAGAAAACCAAAATCACCACAAAAGGGACGTAAATCCGACAAGGTCGGGTGTAAAATACTTTCGTGGTTCAGTTGTCCTCTAAGGTGAGGTGTTGTGTCTGGCACTTTATCTTGAAATACCTGGATAGGCAAGGCCGCCTATTACCTATTAAGCTACTATTTCTACGAGATTGGATTTGCATTTTCTTACTTATTTTATTGCTTATTCTAAAGGAAGATGGACAAAAACGTGAGGAATGCCATTTCCAGAGCAGGTCTACTTCAAAGCATCAACTTTCAAGATGACATTTTTTATTTCCTTCCATTTCTTTCATTCGATGATAAAAGCAGAATTCAATTAACTATAATTATTGTAAGGGTTTAAGACGATGGTCCTGTATTCCTCAGCATAGTCTAATTCATCTTTGATAATCATAATCATGCTTTTTGGATCCATATTGTCCAGGGCCAGATCTATATTGTGGAACTTTTCCTTAAATAGCTGCTGCTTTAAAATTAAGCCTCATTATTACATTACAAGTGCACAATAATGGTAGTTTTAATTATAGGACATACTTTTGTGTCTAATCTTCTTTAGGGAATGATTTTTCTGGTTATTATTATCATTATATAGTTCAAACATCTAGTAATTCTCAAGCAGTTCTCAATATTCTGGGGGTAGTGTATTAGTCTACGGATCATGGATTCTGAAATAAGAAAAAAATATTTTTGGCAACTCTATAATTGCTTGTGGCTTGTGCTCATCTATTAGGAGGTCCTTGAGTGAAGCATGTAAGAAGCTTCTCTACATGAATAGCAATTAACGCAATTGAAAAGTTTACGCAAGGTCATTTTTACTTTGAGCTAGCATAATAAATTTTACGCTGGAAGTCTGCTCATGCATTTGGTAGCATTACTATTAACTGCTTTCAGAATAAGCTATCGTCGAAATGCTTTAGATTTAATGAGAACTTTAGAACTGTTGAGTCTGTTCAAATGGGAAACTCAGGAATTCTTCCGATTTAATTTTCGGGCAGTTCTTGTGCCCCACGACTCATGTATGTAAGTACTTAAAATGTTGAAAACCTCATAAACAAGTACCGACGAATTGAACGAGGTTATTAAAAGCTTATTACATTACATTATTATGCATGACGTCCTTTGCAACAAATGAACTAAACTTCCTTTCAGCATAAAGTTCTATTTTCTAAAGAAACATGTGGTGATGATGTTGATACCGATGCGATGATGCATGATCATTAAATATAACTAGGGCAAACACCTCTCAGCCATCCGAACTTCGGAAAAGTAGGTTTTCGCAATTTTTGCATGTCACGGGAAGGGAACATGAGAATACTCGCGTGAGTAATTGGAATAATCGTATAACGAATAGTTGTCATTTCTTGTTCTCAAATGCAGTTCTAAATAGAGACCTCCCGTTGTCTTTGACATATTTCTTCAATTTTTTAATGCTGAAAATCATGAAAATTGCGAGAGTGCGAGAATGACAATAACGAAATAAAGTGACTGCCGGTTACGTGAAATGCATGTTATTATGCCTTCGCTCGCTCAGTGGCAATGAAATAGAAAAGACAGTAGTCCATCAAATTAAATCATGTAATATGCAAATTGGAGCGCTAGATAGTCCCTTCGATGCGCAGGCTAACTGCTGCAGCTTGCAGCAACGCTCAATAAACGTCAGGTCAGATGTCTCAGACTGGTTGCAAACGGTTACTATGCTCAATGCATTGGGTTAACACAAACGGTTACTATGGGTCAATTTTCGAAAATGTTGTCGTTTTGTTTGTCTATATTAAAGGTTACAGATTCATTAAAACGTTCAATTGAGGCTGTCTCTGGCACAGAAAAGTTGTCAGTGATTTTCGATCGTTTACTTGCCGTTGAATACCAATACTAATACCGTTGTTAGCTAACGTTAGCTTCAGTGTTTAAAGTAGACTCAGCGAAATTCTTATCCAAACGCACGTTCCAATAGGATCGAACTTAGGATTTAGGGCGGTGGTGGTGTGAAGTCGAAGATTTGAACCGTGGCTAGTCACAGTGAATTAAGGTATTTCTTCATTCAAGTCTCTCTTCTGAAACATGAACTATCAAATCAAGTATTTGTATTTTTTACTGTGCCTTGGATTTGGAATATTAGGGAAGTTTCCCATCAACTGCTCCACATTCTTGATCATGGGCGGTTGTTGCGGAAAAAAGAAGGGAGGCGATGACGCTGGAGCCAGTCCTGGTGATGGAGGTGTTCCTGACGGTCATCCTCCAGATTGTCCTGGATGCCCTACCTGTCAGAAAGACCCAAGCAATCCAGCATCTCAGGCTCCGGGTGACGATGGATAACGACTAGCGACGGAACTTTACATCAAAAGGATCCTCCTCCAGACTCTAAACACTAACACTTTCCTCATTACTATTACTACTTTCTTCATTCGGCTTAAATCCAGACCAGAGCTCCTTTAATCAATTGATCGACTTTAAATCAACAGTAATAGCGGTGCAACGACCCCCATTAAGAAAAGAATTACGGAAGATATCATAAAATTATTATGTAGGCGAATAATACCTCATATTTGCTCTTTAAATTGAATGAATGTATGTTATAAAAATGCCCTAGTTGCATGGAATAAAAATTTTTTAGTTTTTTCAAAATGATTTTTAGAAATGCCTGGAGAAACAACGTCTGTACCGTTTTACAGTTTTAGGTTGTTTGTTAAGCAATTTAGATTTGTAATTTATTTATTTCAAGCGATAGAAGTTAATGAAGTGAAACAATTCGAATTCAAGTATAATTTTGCATTTTACACATTTCGTCTTGCATGACTCTTCAGAAGTTCCTAATCGAGTTTCCGTTAATTAACTTAATTTTGATGACTTTTGGTCATATATTTGGTTTTATAGGAAGGAACTAAGGAAGTCAAAATCACTTCATGTCATTTATCTGCTCTACTAATATTGGGTACATTTTTTTCGAAAGATGCAAATAGTGTATGGGATTGTGCTTGCTTGCTTCGTTAATTAATTACTGCGTTCTTTATCATGCAAAGCATCATGGAAGGAAATCATAATCATGAAGCTGCACATGCTGTACAAGTACAAAGTACAATTCAATGCAGCACTTTCCTTAAGCGAAAGGATGATCAAATGATAATAACTTTAGCTAACTTAATGCTCCGCTGCATAATGTGCATTTGATTAAATTAAGTCAAAATGTTAAGTAAAAGGGAATGCAGTGGTGCGTCAGATTATATGGTGCAAATATGCATCGCTTTTGCTTTCGCACGAATTCTTGCCATGCTGCTGCCGGCCAGACCGTCTGTCCTTGTGTTAATACATTCGGCTAACCTGTACCGTTCATGACGCTCATTTATACCATTAATGGGTTTATAATAAACTTATAAATTAGCCTTAGCCAAGTACTCTTCCTCTACACACGCCTTGGCCTGTGTTTGAGGCCACGTACAGCCAAGGCAGATTCTTCCCCGCCTCCAACTCAATTTGCATCCAGTAATCGTTTATTGGAAATGAATGGTCTTTATTGAAAAGTCGCATTTTGGCATAAAACCATACATTCTAGATAGATTGTAGTATATTGAAAGAAGGGAATCCTCAAAGAGCGACTTCACTGTCTCGTCGTCACTTCCCATGGGCCCCAATCGCAGCGCAGAGTGAATCGTCAAACGCGTCGACCGACGACGGAATGCCTTTGTCACACGACTCTCATGTCTTATCCAGAACCAACACCAACCAAACCACTTCTTTTTTTCTGATGCCAGGCCAGATGGGGAGAGCAAAAAAAGTCTTGTAGTACTTTTCTCCGTTGTAGAGGAATAAACATGAAAGCATTTCCACTATTTTCCACTTATTCAACCAATAATATTCACATTCCGTACCCGTATGCAAGGAGTAAGGAAAAACAACGAGCAGCGTACATGAAGTCATTCCATGATGCATGTATTATTATCAGTATTATGCATCGATATGAGTATATTATATGTGAGCAAGAGGTGATAAATTGAGCGATGGCAAAAGGTCGGGAGAATTTGAAACTTTTCCTAGGAATCATCTAATTCAAAATTGGGCTCAGCGCAACGTTAATATGGGATCCTGACCCTGAGTCCTGAGAGTTGACAAAAGTTTTCGAAAGAGATCGAATTTTACCAAAATTGCATATAATGTAATATGCTGATTCTAGGATACTTTTACTAAGAACAGTTTTCTTAGAAATTATTGACATTAAAAGAATATTCGTGGTCCTATTATTAAATATAGCTCAGCTACATAAGTCTAGGTTGTGTCTGTCTCCACAAGAAGTCGTATCATTTTATAGTATTCATTTACATTCTGCGAGAACACAGAAAAGCTCTTAGAGAGAACAGAAAATAACTTAAGTAGTAAGTTTAAGTAGCGCAGAATTGAAATACTTATAAAAATTGCATTATTTAATGTGTAAGAATGCTCGGCTCACGCGCTAAGTTATACTTATCGTTACTGCACTAACAATAAGATTCGTTGCATCAGAATTTCAAGAAAAAAAGCGTTGGTCTAAACAAACGTCACCTTGAAAAATGAAGAGTGCAGAATTATATTCTACTTATTATTATGCAATAATACCCTCTTTAAAAGTTTAGTTTTTTCTTTAAAAAATTGAAGATTTCGACATCTTTTTTTGTGGTGATGGCCTTCAAACATTATGCATAAAAAGTACTAAAAGTAAATGTTTTAATCTTTACGATTCACAAGATTGGTACTTTCATTTGAATATAAGGGCTTGAATATCCTTTATTTCTTCGCGCACTATTCTTAATAAGGGCAAACAGTTTTGTTCTCGAATCCATTCCCTTAGACAGACTTCACAGAGAACCATATGCTTATACCTAGGTAATTATGTACATACCTATATATATATCGATTTATTTGAATGAAGCCATTTCATAAAAATTGTTTATTGCCTTATGAAGTAACTGCATATTTAAATCATAAAATAGTCATTCGTCATAAATGTCAACTAAAGACAGAAATGAGCAGTTAGTCAAGCCCTAAACGTACATATTTAGAGATGTGAAATCAACTGGTAATTTTACTTCCGCAGTCGCATTTCCATTGAATGCTCAGGTTAAATAAAAATATGACATAACTTTGAAAAATTATCATTACGTTTAGTTCGTATTTCAAACGAACCAAGCAGTAAGTAACTGGTAATTTTACTTCCGCAGTCGCATTTCCATTGAATGCTCAGGTTAAATAAAAATATGACATAACTTTGAAAAATTATCATTACGTTTAGTTCGTATTTCAAACGCAGTAAGTTTGAATGATTAAAAAAAGTAAGATCTTGGAAGGGGCTCAGAAAAAGCATTCACAAGCTCTTGATTGCTTTGATGACCTACGCATCCACATCGCATAAGATAATTTAATTGGATGTTGTATTCATGTACATTACTGTTACATCCCTTTCTATTTCCAAAGCTCTTCTGCTTTGATGACCTACGCATCCACATCGCATAAGATAATTTAATTGGATGTTGTATTCATGTACATTACTGTTACATCCCTTTCTATTTCCACATCTTACATTTTTAAAGTTCTCCTTCAAAATTCCCATAGGGCATGTCAGAAAAGAGTCATAGATGCGTCATAGTCATCATGATTAAGAAATTAACACCGGATGCAGAATGACTTTCCTCTAAAGTTGCGACAAAAGGACACTCAATAGTATTTAGAGTGCGTATATTGCTCATGCAATGAACATCACAGACTCTGGCTCATCCATCCGGCTTTCTTTTCTTCATCTTTAATTTTAATGATTATTTTTTTTTTGCTAAACAGTCATGCAAACAAAGGTAGTGGCAGCACCAACAAATTGTCTCATCTCACCTCTCTTCTAGCTGATTTAAAATCTCTCATTCATATTTATCTTTCGAACGAACCCATAAAAGTGAGTCATGCATGAATTATTGCCAGTTTGCACAATCACTGTAACAGATCAAAATGCGACTGAAAGAAAAAAAAATACTTGTTTCGTCATCCGTTAGAAGTGCCCTTACTTTTGAGTTAATGTTTGCAGGCGTCATTGTAGAAAAACCACGTGGAGTAATTAGCTCGTGCAATGTACTCATCTGTTGCATTTCATTGTTTGAAATTACACTGGAAATTTCTTCAATTCACTTGAATTGGAATTAGTGCGAATCTTAAGAGAGCTAGATGAATAGTAAAAATGTCGACGAAACTAATTCGAATACACGACCAGTAACCACTCAATGACTTAAAGTCGTTCTCTTTAAATTAGGGAAATGCGCATATTTGATGACTTAAGTAGCCTACGAAAAGTGCCGCACTAAATTGAACTGAGGGGATGGAAGTCGATTTGTGCGGTTTTAAAGTAGCGGTTGCACATCCCCCCAAAAAGCGAGAGTTTCTCCTTTCCTTTTTGTAAATTTACTTTGGGAAGAATCGATTATTATTATTGCCGCAATTTTTACTCCCGTTCTTTATCGTATCAGCAAAAGTCTGAAAGAATACGCTCACAGCCGTTACAAAGATGCTCAAAACATTCGCATGTATGTATGTATATGTAATAACTAATAACTTTTTTTGCGCTAGTGTTAGATAATAATTTCTTGCATAGCGAGACTATTGTTATTATGAATACGAACAATATTATTATTATTTCTTGGCACTTGTTTTTTTCGAACCATCATAAGCATAAATTGCAAATTTCTATCTGAGAAGTGCCAATAGCTATGGTCTAAGTCTGGTAAGGCGTTACGCTTTTCTTCAATGAACTCTGGCTGTGGTGGGTTGGACATTCATTTTCTTTGCATTCAGTAGTTTTTTGTCGTGGCATACGTTGGGAAGAAAAATTGGTGAACGTGATCCACGTTTTAATCATCCCTTGAGGGTTTGCTTCGAAAGACGATAATGATGATAGGGACTTTTGGTTATTTGCCACCTAGTCATGCCTTAAAAATGTCATTAAGTAACGTTTTTCCATTTCACTTCACTTTTCCTCTAAAATATATTATGCAGTGCTTTTAGTTAGCCACTAATGTAGTTGCAGCATAGTGTGCATACCTCAGTTAAATAGCTATGGTTTGGCTATTGGGCAAATAAGATTCTTATTGACTCTTAGTTGGCAAAAAACTAATAAAATTAGTAATATGCTGTAATGGGATTTCATTTTCGTATTATCAAGAAAACATCCAAAAGTTCAACCTGTTTTTTCCACGTTGCGTTGCAAATGTCGCTGTAAAGCTTGATGTTACATAGTTAAAATAAACATCAAACTTTCAAATCGCCTTTGTACTTAACGAGCTACGCGTCTTCTGTCGTGCCTTCGCCTTGCTTATCCACATACTACATCCACTTTTTAATTCAAGCAATAAAATATATGTTACAAATAATAATGAAAGTGATTTCAAGACAAAAGACGTTGTCGATGTCGGAACGAGCGACATGCAGAATTGCAAAGAAAAAAGTCTGTGATGTAGTTTAACGAGACGCATTTTTTATTGATCACAATTGCAATTTGGATTATCGATTGTTTTTTGAAATCACTCTGAAAAGGAAAACAGCCTTTAACTTTTTGATCAACTTCAGCAGTAAGAGCGAAATAGCAAAGCATTCAGTACTGCTCGGTATACTCCCTTAATTTCTCTTGTTTGATGATAACTCTATTCGTTCGGTTCGGCTAAAGAAAAGTATTTGGTAAATTGGAGGCATTTAGGCATTCAAAAATGGATGATTAGCTTTAACGAAAACTGCACACGCAAACACGTTCCTTTTTTCTTGAAGAAAAAAATTGACAACATGCGATAATATTTTCGATATTGCAATCGCACGGCAAGAAGAGTTCTGCCTTGCAGTAATTGCAAAGTTTTCGACTGACTCCCGTCCCGATCAAATAGAAAATTGGAGAGAAGCCTGTGATTTCGCAATGTTTGGGAATTATGATGATTACTGTTATTACAAAGAATCAACAAGGGTGTGAGCAAGCTTTAGTAAAAAAGATCTTACCGTTACCGTCATTTCTGAAGAAAAGATGGTTTCATTCATGAGTGTTTCGTGATTATTATCGTTTAGTCCTCTGAGGATCATGATGAAGAGGCTGGTGATGAGAATGATAGAAAACGAGTAAGAGTAAGAGTTCAAACATTGTACATTCTAAGCAGCAGAAGATGTAGACTTTATTATCATCTTTACCATCACTTACATATTCGCCATTCAAGTTGGGTTTTCGAACGCAGAGGAAATTGATTGTTGATAAGGGACAACGAGAGTCAGACGCTTTGCTGACAAACGAGAGCCAGCCATGCTCTACACACTGATTAAATAAGGTCTGAGTAGCTTATTAATATTTTTGGTTTGGGTGCGTGTGTATGTAGGCTTTCTATTGTTAACACATACGTTTTGGCATGTGGTGAACTGAAGACTAGCAAAAAACGTCTGGCTAAACTGCTCAAGACCTAGAGTAGACGTACCTACCTATATCACATTACATGTAACAGAATCAAATGTAATGTCTTGAAGACAAGTTTTGCGTTTATATTTTGAATGAACAAAAATTGTGCGTTTGGTACGGATTAGATGCATATGCAAATGAAGTGCTCACGTAATATCATTTCTTGCTGTATGGGCTCTTCAAAATGCTCCACACCTCTGAACAGCTTTCACTTTCTGTTAATGTTTGGACATTGAAAACATGTATATATGTACATGCGGAGATGTCTGAGATTTATGAGAAATTTTGAAATTTTATACTTAACAGAAAGTACAATTTATTACATTGCGTGCGACTATCATATTTTGCTAAAAAATCTAAAGAATTTTTTGTGGCCCCTTTAAGAGTGATGTAATATTATTATGCTTGGTGGGAAAAGGCCAGGGTCTAGAGTAGAATTCGCTAAAAACAGTGAGATAATGTTTAGATTAAAATGGATTCTGTTTTGAAGAGAGGCAAGGATTGCAAAAGTTACGTAGGTGGGTGGGTACGACAGTGACAATGAGATTTGAGATTAACTACATATAGCTAAGCTTTGAATTCAAATGATGTACATGAATGTAATTTGGAATATTTGGATCATGAAGTTTGGATATCCATAAATAATGTTTTGTATCAATCAAATCAAAGTAAAATTGAGTTAAATTAGACTCAGTTATTATTAAACGATAGATAATTTTTCATACAATTATTCAATAAATGTGTGTTAACAAGTACGTAAGCAACGATGCTTCACGTTTATGAGTGAATTTTCCACTTACTTGAGCTGTAAATTGCATATAAGTTACACACTTTTTGCAATTCCGAGTTTTCTGATGCACTTATGCAATTTTTATTCATAAATGTAATATTGGCAAGGAATGAAGCAAAAGTTAAAATTTTTGTAATGTACGATATCCTACCCTCCCTTTCCTCAAACCATATTTAACTGCAGATCAACAGCCGCATTCAACCTGTAACCCAAATAAATAACAATTTTGTACCGAGATAATTGCAAACAGAAAGCAGAAAGTATAGACCACTGGCAAAAAATTTCTACCCGTTTCTCCTGAATGAAGGCATTGCCCTTTCCAAAGTGAATATGTACGATGCACTTTTCTGCAAGCTACTTATTCACTCTTCCTTACATTCTATTTCATGTCAAGAATTGCGAATTAGACCAAACCACAAATTGCAATTTTCGAGTCATTAGACACAAAAATGACACGATTAAAATCCAGCGTGTAGAGATCCTTGAGGCAAGAAAGAAAGAACGAGAGGTGTAATTTCATTGCCAACCAATTTGAATTATGAAAAGTGCTTTGTCTCACCTCCTGTTGTAGCTAGAAATAAAAACCTACCTATTTTTTAAAATCAAATTGAGGATGGTCAGCTTATGCATTTGTGCACTGCATCATAAGGGGAAGAAAATTGCAGTGGGACAACGACTCAATGTTTAACTATCACAACTTGAATACATGAGGTAGTTATTATATCGCATTTGATAACACCAATCGGGTTAACCCTCTTCGCATAAGAAATGCAATTAATCGATAATTTTCTTAGCTGCCTACCTTTCATTTTATGTAAGGGATCATCAACACGTCACCTCACCCAAGAACTATGCAAAATGTAATTCCTGTAGTTGCATTTGTACCTGAAACCACCGCTCTGCACTTGCACTGCACGAAACACTCCACTCCACAACAAGGATGAAATTACATCATGCAGATCATTAATATCGAATTGTGCAGACCTGGGAGTATCGCCCATTTCAATCAGTTTCTTTGATGCAATGTAACATAATCTGATAAGATTATTTAATGTTTGAAATTGAACGCTGGCATCTATTTACATAAAATGGAAACCTCTTTTCAAACTTTAATAGTTAAGAAAACTATGCAATGAGGTTAAGGGAATTGAATAAGCCGCAATCTTTTACATTTGAGTTTTCCAACGCATGAGCCAATTCCTAAAGGGAGATGATTCTAAATTTGCAATGTTTGAAATAAATATCACGTGTGCCAGGTAGGTGCATCCTCGCTGACACGTACATCTTCTGCTACAAATCCTGATATTATCTACCTTGTCATCAAGCGCATCTTCTCACACAATCGTTACCATTACCATTCAC
>JAHZNI010000191.1:0-10942 GCA_027744415.1 Seira ritae
CTAACTAATTTTTTTCTGGATTTGAAAGCGAAAAATAAGAGCAGCAGATGTCAGTCGACGAGAGAGTCTAGCTCGTATATAGTGAAAACCGACCGGGATGTTGATGTTGTTGATGATGATGGCATGTTGACTAAGCCCAAGAAAAAATATTATTTTTTTTGGTGGTACATTACATTTTACAAGAGTATAAAACTAACCTACGATACGACGTACTAACTTAATGTACCAATATTTGTACGCTAAAAAATAAAAGACTCGGTTCGGTCTAGAGGAGAATGGGTGATGGTGATTATGATGATGATAATGAATCATGATGTGATGCTATTATTTGCAATTTGCAACCGGGAAAGGATACAGAGAAAGAGAGTGAAAATTTCCTTTTTTGCCCTGAAGTGTCGTAGACAATGTAATGCAATACAGTAGTAATTTCTACGAAGATCTAAATGATGAGATAGTTAAAGGATTGAGGGATGTAGTAAATAATGAGATTATAGCAACAACAATTTGGCTCACTTTATTGGTCGCACTTACTTTAACACAGTCCGAGTAAGCTTTCAACATGGCTTCGCAAGGAGAGTGGTCCTTCGACTTGCCCTTGAGAAATTCCTCGTTGAACCACGCGTGGAAACAGGAGTCGTAGGCGTGTTTCAGATCATTACATTTCTTATCTATGCTGTCCATCCCCAGACCCTGTAGAAAATATACATATGTTTTCAAGAAGGAAAACAAAATTCTCAAGTAAAATTGTAAATTGAAATTTTTATGGATTTAATAGACAGAAGGGAAGTCTAGTGAGGAAAGGAAAATCTTCGGGAGATGAATGAAAGGGATTGAACTTGTTTTAGCTGATCTTGCGTCGTCCTTTCACCAACTTTCTCGTATGATTCGTTGTCAGCCATGTTTCCTTTTCTGACTACATGACATTCCTCGCTAGATCTAATCCTCGATTTTTAAGTCTTTCACTTAATTCCAAAAAAGGTCCAGATTTGACTTAAAGCCAAGCCTTTTCTGAACTAGGTATTTAACTGGGCCTGGATGGTGCCGCAATGGTGGTAGTGGTGGTAGAGTTGCTCTCTTTATCCATATTTTATTTCTTCAACTTGTTCCTCTGATGGACTACATGACATTCCTCGCTAGATCTAATCCTCGATTTTTAAGTCTTTCACTTAATTCCAAAAAAGGTCCAGATTTGACTTAACTGAAACAATGCAAGAACCTGCAACCCTTTTCTAAACCCATCGTTCATTTTTCTTCACTTCTCCATCGATCATTCATTCTACATGCAATACTTCTTTCAGGTCAAATATTTTATTTACAGCAAATAGTCTGAATCAGTTTTTCATCATATTCAAAGGCAATTAATTCAAATGAATTCAAATCTTCAACATAACAATATTGCCGAAAACCGTCATTTGACTGTTTCAGTTCATATCTGTGTTGCACGCAATTCAAATTGACACAGTCAAATTACAAGAATTAATGGCTTTGCCACCTTATCAAAGTTTCAAGAATTGACAACTTCTGAATGCCAAATTAAAACTTTCTGCAAATCAAATAACAGCTATGCAGTATTTAAATGCTGTTGCTGAAAGTGGGAAATTGGGGTAACAAGGATTGCTATTTTGGCATTGGTATTTTTCATAATATAATGTAGGTATTCATATTGTGTAGATGTAGTTTTGATCTAAGTATCTTTTATTGGTGCATGCCTATTAACTTAGTTTTCATTTATGTATGCAAGTGTAGAATGCTAGTTCATATTTTTTTTTAAATAAATGGGCAAATTTTAAATGACTGCACAATCACATAGTTTTTCATTCAAAAATGAAATGTTGAATCTCAGTATGTGAGTAAAGGGTTGCAATAAGGCAATCATATTTTTGGGGAAAAGGCAACCTTTTTTAGGATTAAGAAAGCTTAAGTCTTGCGTATTAAAAAGCGAGAAATGCCCGGAACGATTTTCGCCAGCACACCCCTTTTCTGAATCCGAAGAATGAAAAGGGATTGCTGTGGCTGTTTCTTGTCTCTTTTATGGTACGCAGTATGTAACCAATTAACTTTCACATTTATTTCGACACAAATAAAGTACTAAAACTAAACAACGCTGATTGTGATTCGAAATTTGAGTAGACAGCTCAGTAAAATTGAGTTTTAAGTTTTAAGTCATTTGTATTTGTAAACAAAACAAGGCGATTTCGAAAATGATACAAACAGGACTGGCGGCATTGACGTCTTCATATCAAGTCAAAAATCCGTATGTTCAACAGAATTTTTGGTCGAGTCGAGATGTCGACTTTTCCATTTTGTTTCTCAAATAAATGAATTCGGCAATTTCTAGAAATAAATGGAAATGTGAAAAATTAAATTAATTAACTTGCAAGTTTTTGTACATTAGCCTAATGTACTCTATACGCAACAATTTGATTATGTTATTAGGATATCGCACCAATCGGTGAATTTTTTAGACCATCCACGCTGTAACTGAAACACACCTTTAATAATAAGGAGCTTAAATGCAGATGCTTCTAATGTTCGATATGCGACGGTCCCTTTCCCGAAGTATTGGTAATAACTGGTAGTGTTTGAATATTTTACGTCTGAATATTTCTTAAAGAAAAGATAAAAACCTAGCCAAGGAATCCACAATAATTTTTTATTAGGAAAATCAAATTGTTCTGCAGCAGAATACATACATCCGTCTTTCTCCTCCCGTCCAAGAGTTGTATGGTTAAATAATATATTATTATTTGTACTTTTTTGCGATACTTAAGGGCAGAGTAGAAGCATGACACTTTAGTTGTGCTATCTTCCAAACATTTCATTGACTCGCAATTGCTAAATTTGTCCAAACCACATACACTATGATTCATTGGAGCTTTGAAGGCATCAGCGGTGAAAGCTCTGTTCCGTCCAGAATTATTCATTGAGTATCATCATCTGTGTGAAACCTATTGTGTTTTCGACGCAATTTTAAGATTGGATACTTATTGCATGAATATGACATTAGAATTAAGTACATAGATGTTGTTGTCAACAAAATCCAGATATAATCTGAATTTAATTTCCATAAGCCTTTAAAATCTGTAATTATAAATATGATTAACCCTGATGGTGGTCTCAATATCTCAAATCATAGAAGATGCAAAAATTACATATTACATACCTCTTTATACAAATGTATTAATACCTACATGAAAAATTATTAATAGTAAATCAACAATCAACATTGCATTGGTTGTGCAAGAAGAAGGACGAGGAACTCGACCGATAAATGTCACTGTAATTTGGGAAACCCGGTTCCCTGGCTTTCCTGAGAATAAACCCAAGATTTTAATGAAACATGTCTAATATAAATTCAAAATCAACTTTTATATGTAATAATAATTTACCAAAACTTGTATTTCATATTTATTTCTGTCACATCTTTAACACGTTAATTCATTAAATTGATGCATAATTAATTTAACTAATTTAGAAAGAACCAAGTGAACAAAAAATAGATATTATTATTATTAAATCTAGGAAATTGAAAGAAGGATTATTTAAATTCTGCATTGTCTTCTATTCTATTAAATCTCAAAATTCGCAAATTTGATAGCTTCTATTAGTCATGAGTCATGAAGGTGGATGCCACGGTATATTATTCTCCATTGCTTCATGCATTCGAATAAAAAAATCCCTCAGACTTTTTCTGACTGCATGATCTGATCTGATATTACAAAGCGCTACTACGCAATTACGATTTTTGCACATTTTTTTCAAGGGCAAAACACTAAAGAAGTCAGTGAAGTGAAGTAAGCGAGTAGTTTCACCATGTAAGTAACCAAAGCTAAGCGTCTAATAAAAAAATCTGCGAAATCCCACAACATCTATTACTAACAAACAACTCGCTGCGAACGCAATACATACTACTACTACACATACTTCTAAGCATTTGCACCGCTATCGATGCATAATGCACAAAAGAACATCTCAACTTTTAGTCTTAAAACAGGGGAAAATTTTTGGCAGTTTTTGATAAGAATCCAAAGCATATTATTTCCCAGCACGCCATCCAGATTCTATCGAAGATGTTTTATCTCGACTCGAGAGATGCAACAGTTCGTGATTTTTCGAACACCACTTATAAAATTGTCTTTGTAAAGGTGGCGCAGCGCATGCACCAACGGTGTGATAATATACAATGTCCGTAGTCCATTTATTCCTAAACGAGTTCAAAAAGTACAAACCCCGTCAATACAAACCATATTGAAGCGCGTCAGTAAGTAAACATATTATTCGAAAAAGAACATCTCAACTTTTAGTCTTAAAACAGGGGAAAATTTTTGGCAGTTTTTGATAAGAATCCAAAGCATATTGTTTATTTCCCAGCACGCCATCCAGATTCTATCGAAGATGTTTTATCGTGACTCGAAAGATGCAACAGTTTGTGATTTTTCGAACACCAAATATAAAATTGTCTCTGTTAAGGTGGCGCAGCGCATGCACCAACAGTGTGATAATATGCAATGTCCGTAGTCCATTTATTCCTAAACGAGTTCAAAAAGTACAAACCCCGTCAATACAAACCATATTGAAGCGCGTCAGTAAGTAAACATATTATTCGGCTCGGCGTCTGCCTCAAATTCTTCAGAGTCACAGACACCACACCAGACCAGAAGTTGTCGTTTAAGACCAAGACCAGGCATAACCTTTCTTGCAGCATCAGCAGCGTCAGCCTTGAATTAAAGCGTTTTTCGTCAAAAAAACTACTTGGATCGTATCACACCACATCACATCATCATCCTTCGTCGGCCAGTTTACATTAAATATGTCCATAGTCCATGTCTATGTCCACCCATAAGACAAAAAAGCTTCAATTAATTTCACTTTCAATTTGTCTCTTTTCAGTCTCAAATTAAAAGCGAATCTCTTCTTGGCATTTGCGAAAAAATATATTCTCAGGACGATGAGCGCAAAGAATCATCGCTTGGCCAGGCTAGGCTAGCATTTCTTGCTCATCTTTTTGGAACCGAGTGAAGCAACAACAACATTGTGCACGTACATCCACAATAAAAAAACATCCTCAGTGCATTCACCCGACGCGACGCTGACGCTGCGGCTGATGTAATATTATAATAGTAGAAAAAAACTTACTACTACGAGAAAAATTTTTTTTTCATCTTCGTTTACATGTGTATACAATATGGTTGCGTTGAGAGTGTGTTGTTTTTGTTGTTGGCGGTGGTGGTGACTGGTGGTTGGCAAAAAAAAGATGTTGATCATCATTATCATCATCATCATCATAATCTTTATATTTTTTGGTTGGACCAGGACCAGACTAGACGTGGTTTTGGTCTTCTTCGTATTGCTATTCAGTTCAGCATTCAGATTCAGCACAATTTCTTTTTTTCATAGGACGTTCTGAAAAAAGTATAGTTCTTTCCCTTACTCATGTCCATGAGTCCATGGTCATCATATCATGATGTTATGTTCGATATAAACAAAAAGTTATTATTACTATTACTACTTATGCATAAATATCGAAAGATTGACTAAGGCGGATGGATGGGGATTAGCGAGAAGGGGATTCAAGAAAAATCCGTGATTTTTGCGCCTAAAGTCATAGATAAAAAAAAACGTTACTGGCACTGACATGACGAGAGGCGACATACCTACTACTACTACCACTACCTACTTCTCTCTACCCATAAGCGCTTCTTTTTCGAGAGAGAGAAAAAAAATCATGAACTTTTTTTCCTTGTTCGATCACCATCATCGTAATTCCATTTTCACTTCCATGTAAATTATGATCTAGTCCTGTAATAAATTAAAATGAAATCAAATTAAATTAAAACATATAGAATAGCATATATTTTTTTCTCCTTTTGCTTTGAGAAAGAACATGAAAAGAAGTAACAAGAGGAGAATTTTTTTTATAGGGGATCATGATGATGATGATCTTCATCGTTTTGATTATCAATTGCAGATAGTAGGTAAAAGTATTAAAGTATACCTACTCATTCTCTATTTACTCACATGAGATGAGATGAGAGTGTACATACATATAATCTCCAGATTTGAGAAGATATTGAGATCATAACTTTTCCTGTGATTTTTCAAAAGAAAAAAATTGTAATAGATTTCTTTTAATGTGATATTTCTCTTTATATGTAAACTTGTCCTGTTCACTTCATGGAAAGGGAAAATCATTTTCACGAGAGAAGACTTTTTTTTGCAGGTATATAAGGATTTATGATGTTCAGCGGAAAGTAAAACTCCATCTGAGACAACAAACAAAAACGTTTTATTATCCTCCTCAGTGGAGTCTCAGGCGGCGAATGTAATATGAAGAGTTCAATGGAATTGACATGAAACGAAAATTTTTTTGTGTGTGGGAAGATTAGATCATGTTTGAAACACGAGTAAACTAACTTCATCTTTGATTCGATATCACAAAAAAATTATCCTTTTTGCGAGAATAGAACTAATACTAATACTACGGCTTTTTCTTAGAGATTTTATTGTTTCTCCGTAGGAATCCAATCGGAGTGGTGTAATTAAAGATTTCTCAGAGTTCATATTGGAGTACTATACGACTATTTTTTTACCTGCCATTTAATCTAATACTTTTTGGCCATTAATTACTCAACATGAGGATAGTATTTTCTCTCACATCTTCTCCTCTTTCGCAAAACGCAACGTGAGATAAGAAAACGCGGTGTCTGTTCGTTCCCTCTTCTTGAAGAAATGAACTCTATTCATTTGACATTTAATGAAGGTGACAGGATCAAATTAAATTTTTTTAAGACTGAAAAAAAATCACGCTCAGCTCACTCACTTTACTCTTACGCTGCTCAATAATAATGTAGCAATCCAAATCCAAATCCAACCCAACTTGGATATTTCTAAAGAAAGAAGAAGAAGACGACCAGGACCAGGCAAGAAAAAAAAGAAAATTTATATGAAGCTATGATGCGATCGTGCAGAATGATATTTCTTTTTTAAAATCGAGTAAAAACACCAACGCACTCTCAGCTTCAGATTCATGCATGCCCGTAAATCTGTCAAAAAGCTCGCTTGTGTGCACAGCATCGTCATCATATCATCGTCATTAAAATATTTTTCCATAGGAAAATAAATAAAGAATGCATTAAAACAGATCATAGAGGACTTTTTCAAAAAAAAAACGTTTTTGGCAAGGATAGAGGCTTCTTCTTCTAGTCACTACTCTCTTCTGGCGAATGGTGGTTGTTTGATAGGTAGAGAGATGTAGGGAGAGTGAGCGTTTCAATTGTATGACTTTTTTTGAGTGGTTTGGTTTGGGCTGATTGTGATAAAAAAAAGAATACGAACGAAGCGTGTGACTGTGACTCCTGAAAAAGTTAGGCAAGCGCAGGAGTTCTCTGAAGAAGGTATAAAGCTCTCTGGTATACCAGCGCAAAAAAATTCGTATGTGCATTCGCAGCTTTTCATACTGCAATATAAAATCCTTCTCTCGCCGGTTACGCTACATATGTATGGGGAGGTTCTTCGTAGTATTCATTCGTAGCCCAAGCCAAAGTTTAACCTTCAAAATTATAGCGAGCGAACATGGCATTGCATTGCATTTTACCACTCACTTGTGCTTCGCAAAAAAAGCACAAACACGGCGATGATGATGACGATGACGAAGAAAGCAAAAAATGAATAGAGTATAAAATATAATACGTTGTGTATATTTCTCTATATTCCTATAAAAATGAAAGGAATTCTCTGCATACTTTTCCACATCATGACGATCGTAATGGACAAAAAAGAGCAAAGCAATAAAAAGCTCTATTCTATTCTTGTGAGGCAATATAATGTTTATGGTTGTAATAGTGGTGGGGTATGACTTGGTATAATGGATTATGAAAAGGCAATTACATCACGAAAATCCTTTTGAAACACTCACTCATTTTGTTTATTTTTCAGCTAGAAGAAAAGAAAAGGGTTGAAAAAAACAGCGAATATATATTTTTTATACTATATATTTTAATTTCATACAAGCGAAGAAGTCGATAAAAGCGTAGCCGGATTTTTACATGGATGCGTATGCCCACGTAGTATGTAGACATGAACATGAACATCCATTTACTTCGAATGGCGTTCCGTGATTCAATACAATTTCAGATGCATTACTTACTTAATATGCATTAAATATGAAGAGAGCGTGTAGCAAAAAAAAACTACACTTGTTTATTTCAAAGAACTTCTTTTACGCTGGAGGGAAGAATCTCATCTGTAATGTAATATGAGTTGCTGATGTTATTTGAGACTGAAAGGATTATAGATGGAACCAGGCAGGTAGAAATGTTTAATGTGCGTACGTACTACACTACAACTGAAGCCTAATACGAAAAAGATTTGGTATGTTCCAGGAGATTGAAAGGGGTGGGTAAGTATGATGCGTGGATCGGATCTTCGCTGAAAGAAAACGTACTCATTCTTGGCAATACATGCCTAATGCATATTATGAATGCATACTTTTTGATATGTTACCGTGCTCCTCATTTTACATGAAGAGATGCTTTTTTCCTATATTGCAAAAAAAATTCGCGAAATATGTTATGCTACATGAGTGCAGCGGGGATTTGATTGGTTTAGCATAATATTACGTCTAAACTATAATGAGAAGATGCAAAACAACTTGCAATAGGAATAACAAATTTTCGAATAAGCATTTAAATGTTAGTAGGTATTATTGATTTCGATAGAACGCTGGAATAATTCATTCTTATCGGAATTACAAACTTGACTACGCAATGCTCAGGCAAATGAAATGAAATGACATATGTACCTATATTTCTGCTTTCACTTTACACTTCCGCTAGGATTCATGAGAAGACCCTGTCAATAATTCATAAAAACTCATAAAGCATACCTTCTCTTTAGGAAGATTGTATTCAATACATGAGCTCAATATTCAGCGAAGCATTCTTAAATATTTCTTTCAAAAGCTCTGATAGTTTTCCCACCCTATCTTTTCAAGTATTTAAAGTTGATCCACGTGCAAGTCAGGGTTACATAACGCTTCTTAATGAATTCGATAAGAATCTACCTGCATTTTCGTTTGTTCAATCCTGAGAAAAAAATCAATTGTAAGAGGTGAACTGAATGAGAATAGGAAAAGCCTGAGTAAAATTCCACGAGCTTTCTCATTCCCACGTTGATATCACATCACATTACCAACCGCCGCTGCTCTATCCATTTTCCTGAATGATAAATCGATGATAGAAACGGACTCGATCATTCTCATCAAAATATGCATCTTATTTTGCTACATTGCTACAAGCTGCGACATTTTTTCCCCAAAAAATCCAAAACAACGCAAGTCACGTGCTTTGCGCCACACATCATCGTCAGCAGCGAGAGAAGAAAGGAAATAGTGGAAGGATTGCATTAAATCGACAAGCAAGTCCCATATTTATAGAGCGAGAGCAGAGCCTGTGTGTTGGCCTAGGTTCCTTTCTTTCCGTTGACGTGGTAGTACAACTCCTCCTCGTACTACGACTACTCCAATACTACCTACCTACTATTTCACTCCATTTTTAGCTGCCTATTTCCAGAGTAATCAGAGAGGAGGCTTTCCCAAGAGTGCTCCCTTTTTCAAGGCTTTTTCGTCGATCGAACTCATCAAACTACGCATCACTTCGCTTTATCCACTCCACCATCACTACTACATAGTCACTACGCCATACACACACATTTCGTGCAGAGAGGACGTAGGAAGAAACCGTTACGTTGTATTACACACTACACCACTACTACACACATATCCACACTCGAAGAAAAGGCGCATTTTCACGAGGAGAAAACGTGCTTTTCGAATGTTGCAAATAGAAGTGATTTGATGCTTTTATGCTATCGCATTCAGGCCTTTTACGCACTTATATATCGAATGAATGACATCGGATTTACCTGTAATAGTTACGAGGTATATTTGCATACGGCATTTTTTTCATGGAGAAATGATGATCTGATTCTGAATGTTATCTGCCATTTTTCTCCCTTTTAATGCTCATATCCTGTTTCCTAAAATGATCAATAAATCCAGTTATTTTTGTTCTCTTCTATAATTTAGTTGTTTACTATACAATTTCCTCTTCCGACTAAGAATCGAGTTCCCTCTCGTGAAATGTGTACTGTGTACGTCATCCCGTTGACATTTCACCTTGAGAAAATGCGTGGGTAGGTACGGTCGGAGGATTTTATGAAATGTTTTTTTTTGCCCTTTACCAAAACCATTACTTTTCCGTTCATGATGGAGCTATGAGGAGAGAGGACATGACATGACACGCATTTATTGTGCGTTCTCCAAAGATATTTCAAAATGCAATCAAATTACATCAGCAAATGGCAGGAAAAAGGAGAAAAAATGTTTCAAGATGGCACGGCACGTTTTTTCTCGTATTTTTGATACATCGTTACAATTTACAGCATAAACTAGCTCCTCATGATCATGCCATCGCACCGAACCGTAATAACAACGATAACGATGATAATGACGAGAATCATGCATTGCTAAAAACGAATTGTTCTACTTTTTTACCTCTCTTTAATGGCTCCTTGGACGAGCAGCAGCGGCGGCGGATGTATGTATTGTCCTCCTTGTTATTTACAGGTTTAAGTTTCATCATGTGACTTCCATATGGAAAAATTCTCATGGATTAAGGAAAAAAACTTTCGTGTTTACGAGTACACTGAAACTTATCTACAAGGCCCTTCCATGTAAGGCCAACTTGGGTTTTAGACCAGGATTTTAGAGGGTATATTGATTTCCATGTTATCTCCCATTTAAATTAGCCCGATATAAGGCCCGGCTACATAAGGCCAACTTATATATAAAGCCCAGATTTGAGTTGAAAATAAGGGTTTTAGGCGCCTGGATAAGGCCACTCGTTAAGCGGCTTACAAAATCTCGAGGATATTTTTATTTATT